>JAMKCH010048437.1:0-11665 GCA_023653785.1 Ophioderma brevispina
CTTTTTTGGGGTTGTTTTATTTTTATGTGTAAAAATCTATCTCTTTTTCTTCCAATTGCCTAGACCTCCATCATTTGAGAGCAAATTGAAGAAATTCATATTTTTGGTGAAAATGTTGCCAGTGCCGCTTTAAGTTGCCATTTTTCCATAGACTACTGTGTATAAATGAGGTAGTTTTTGGTTTATAACCTTGACCGTTGCTTCCCTCCATACTGAGGAGCAGATAGTTTTTATTTTATTAAAACTTCTTCATAGAGGGTAAACCTCAATCGGTGATCCAGCACTGCTTTCCATAGGGGCCCCTTTCTTAAAGTACTAAAAACAGAATCATAATATTATACCGCGTGAGTCAAAAAAAGTATACACTTCCTTGATAAGTTGTGACATTCCATGTGACTAAGATTTTCATGAATGGTTTACATTTTCTTAAGTACATCTTCATGCATCTTTTGATACCAAATTTATTGGTTATGGGTGCATGGATGACTGCATCAGGAACAATTACTGAAATCATGTCCAATTGTGATTGTGCCAATGTACACCCTGAAATCATTGGTTCGAATCTGTGACATTATCATCTCCTTTGTACTACCCTATGGCTTAACTGTTTGATGATTGCAAACTCCTTTGTCCCTCAATTAAATGCACTTCAGGGATTTGCAAAATCAGAAGTCCCAAAAAATTATCAAAATCAGATTTTTGCATGTCTTAACAAGTATAGTTACCCTAACCATATCTTTCAAATGATAAAGCCAGAACCCTAGGACAAAATTGGATATAATTAGTCATTACTGTCCGTACGACACTTCAAAAAAAAAAAAAAATACAAACACGTAACTGAAGGAGAGTCATATCGTGAATCATTGCAGTTTCTTCCTTTTCTGCAATTCTTCATTTGATAAATAACTTATTAGAGTTTTATGGATTTATCCTCCATTTTAGCTATTCCTGCAAATTTTGAAATATTTTGACTCTTTCGTATGAATCACTGATAGTGTCTTTAACTCTAACATTCCCGAGAGGAAGGGAAGTGGTAAAGGGATAGAAGCTAAAAATTGGAACGTCCAGTGGGAGTCCGAACCTGGGTCCTCCGCGCTGGTCCTGCCAGCGACTTCGTGCCCATGTGAGTGTTGGTACGATGGTTGGTCATCACATCTTTTTGACTTGGTGCATTTTTTAGCCTCACCTCATTGAGGTTTTGTCGTGATAGGGTTAGGGACAGACTCATCCTTATGTAATTGAGGCAATATTCATGTCACTATTAAGGGGAGAACATATTAAATAAAATCCCCCATAAATGCTCAGTAATACCCTTAATAATGCCTCTCACTGTTGTATGACTGTTGATGTACCAACTATACCTTTATTATTTATATTTTTATGCTAGCTTATTCCTGAAGTATATAGAGAATACGCATACAGATAAAACAATTCAAGGAGAGGAACACTCTTACTCCTCAAGAATTTTCCATTGGAAGTCCTGGGAACGTCTTCTTACAAGGAAAACGTCAAACCACCCCGGCTTGAATCGTGCCAAGGCACAGCATCACTATGTAAGGTCACAACTTCCTAATTAGTTAACTCAGTAAAAAAATGTGGCTGCAACTGCACTTGTAGTGTGGCACTGGCACATTGTCAACAAAATATTAAATTTTCTTAAGGTGCACTTCGGTGATTCCAGCACCTTCTGGCTTTAATTCATGGTTCACTAGATATCCTGAGACAAGCTTATTCACAAAATTTGAGTTGATCCCGATCTTGCAGGTTTGTGTTATTAGCAAATGCGTGTTTCCCATTGTCCATGCTGTAATTTCTTACAGATAGGACCGAATTTGCACATACATTGTTGTACATATGGATTTTAAGTAACTGTTTTAGATGATATAAAAATCTCAACATTTTTTAGGTAAGTCGGGGGACCAGTTGTGGATCACGAAATGCCCCTTTAAATTTGCTCTCAATGATAGTCAGGAACTTGGAAGAATACAGATATATTTTACATACCAAAATATCATAATAATACCTCCCCGCCTAAAAAATCGAACGATGTTGAAATGGCCTCAACGTGTACTCAAACTTGCTTTCAAATGACCGCGCCAAGCCAGCTGGATAAATCTCTCAACTTCCACATCAAGCTTCGTTATCATGCAATACGACACAGGTCAATAAGCACACACATTACGCGAATCAACGCTCCTGCATTTATTATTATAATTCACCTACATACCCTTTTAATACAGTAATTTATATTGTTTGGATTTTTAGGTGGGCGTATATATAACATATGGGAGCCTTAATAAGAACGAAGACATCCACATAACCTTTTAGCCTAATTTGGGGGTTGGTCATAACTTTGAATCACAGATGTGTATAATGAATGATCACAGACTCATACTCTTGAGATGGATCCATATATTGAATATCAAATGTACAAATTTAGTCACATATCAATGGATTACCCATTATTAGGCCAATGGAAAGTCAATGTATGTTTCCCGTAACAATTCAAATCATAATGAGGCAACTAGTTCATTTTTCTTTATGCGTCATTTTGAAGTAACGCAATTTTCACCAACCTTCAGCGGCTCTAATATCACAATATTGTCAAACCACCACCCTACATTTAAAATGATTTTACAACTGTTTTCCTTGGTTTAAAATCTACTAAAATCACATCACAAGATGTGATCACAAGAAAAACCCCTTGTTATTTCTTTAAAATTCAAATTTTAGAGATACCACATCTCAATGCGGGCAGATAATCATAACGCGGGCGGGTTTACGGGAAACATACCATTGACTTTCATACTCCTGAGAAATGAAGGCAAACCTGGTGCATAATGGAAAGGGCATCATACACTATGAGCTAGTCAAATCTCATTCCCTTGGCACGGTTCAGTACCTTCCATTCACCATATATTTAGAAAATACAACACCCCGTGGTTTTGGGTATGATATATGATACCCGATCACACAAGGTAAGTTGATGTCAATTCATGTACAAGTACAACCACCGAACTGTGTCCTTGGGGGATGAGCATTATCTCATAGTGATACCTGCTGTTGAGTAATGGGATACCATACAATCACCATCGTTTTTCATCTCTATTCCCATATTATTTATAATCTGTTATGTCATTTTGTTTTAAAAGATGCTATTTGCATGGGAATGGCCAATGATCCAGTGCTCAGAGAGACTGCAAAACCTCGATTCGCGATGGTTCGGATTATAGGGGAACATCTCAGAGATGCAACAGAATGCTGAGAAACGGATGCTAGAAATTGAGGATAAGCTTGAATATAGGATATGATGATGACGATGAAAGACTTTCAACACCTAGTAACCAAAGATAATTGAAATTATGAAGATACAGAAGAGTTGGCAGAAAAGAGCTAAGCTTGCAAGCATAGAAATACAGACGCTGGAAGAACCTTTACTAAGATAAACGTTTGTTTAAGCAGAAAACAGTCAAAAATAATTTGATTTGAAAAAAAAAAAAAAAAAAAAAAATTTTTGATTTATTCGGACAATGTCCCTGGATGTCCAAGAAAGCCTCGACTGGAAGCCTTATTTCCATTGGGGTCCATTTTTACCGGATTGGAATTGGGGACAGCCAGGGGTAATCACCCTACTCTTTTCGACACTGACTGTGTGTGCATGCACCGATATGACCTCTCTGTACATGGCACCTGACTTCTTAACGTCCCCTCCACAGGACGGGGTATTTATCATGGTTCATTGCCAATCCAACTGACCCTTAGAGGGAGAGCGAATTCCAATTTCCATCAATAGCTCTTGTACAGATTAAATCCAGAATTTAGTACCCGATAAATTCCGCTACAAGTGGTCCCGCGGGAGTTACAGGGACCTTTAGCACCTTTAGCACCAAAGGCTATACCCTAACCAGTGGGCCACTCAGTGTTTTCATGGTTGGTCAAATGATTGCATTATTTGGTTGTACCTAGTTTGTTATTGCAAAGTGTTACAAAAAATTAAATGAAAAAAAAAAAAAAGATGAAATACTACATTTAATTTTTCAAATCATGAACCACCATGATGAAGAGAGAACAATGTTTAAGTGAATATAATCTCCCTGATGCTGGGGGATATTTTTTGACTGGTCAAAATATTTTTAGCAAGTGTATGAAAAGCATACCTGACAACCATCCCTGTTTTATAGGACTCATCCCTATTTTTCACTTTCCCAATTGCAAAAAATAGGGATTCCCTATTTCTGAAATTTCAACAAATCTTGAAATGGATTCAGAAATGTTTTCTGGGCTCCTGAAGCCTACCTGCAGCTTAACAACTTAAATTCCAGTAAACCTTCAGGAGGCTCTACCCCTCTGCACTCCACTAGAGGCCCTAATGGGATCAGAAAGACCCCATTCATACGGGCTTTTCGTGAATGAGTGTTCGCGACTTCGGATTTTTGGGTTCAATGTTGGCAGTTTATGGAAAAGGGTGTGGGTTTGGGGGGCTTGCATTCACTGCCCCACTCCGTTCGGTATGCCAATGAATCTAAATATAGTTTCAACTATGCACATTTTATAGATCTAGAAATCAGATCACTGTCATCATATCAGTGTCAAAACTCTCTTTTCTTCTCCAATTTAGGGAGCTGTACATGAATAGAAAGATTTTAGGTGACATGTTGGGTTAAGAGGCACGTTCTGATAGTAATATTGGAAACTCTACCTCCATGTTTTAATGTGCCCGTACCGCATGTCAAAGTTAATTCAAAAAAAATTATAAACAAAAATCCCTTTTTAGATGCACAAGAAGTTTTTGATATTTATTTACACCTCTCTTTTTTTGTTTTACCTTTCAAATGCTTGACAATTTGTAGCTTACAGCAGCAAAAAAAAAAAAAAAAAAAAAAAAAAAAAAAAAAAAAATCATTTCTCTCAAGGGAAACATATTGTAAGCCAAATCCGGTAACATTGTATTGCAGTTGGATATCTCTATGACTTCATACACCGAATTGATTGTGCCTCCTATATGTGTAACTGAATTTCATTTGGAATAGCCTAGCCATATAGTCAAGTGTGATCAATCAAGGTGATACATATATTGCATATCACAATTAGTGCATGTATGATCATGACCTGACCCTGGCTTATTTCACAAAAATTCCATACCCCATGTAGGCATCATATTACTTAAAGCGAAATGCCAGCTAATATAATTTTGCGTTCAACATATTATAAATACTTGTTGTTTTCAAATGAATGTCCTTTCATCAGAAAAATTACACTATATTATTGATACAAGTAAAACGTTTATAATATCTTCATATGATTGCAGGCCATTTGATCGCCCACAATAAAATTGAAATTGTGATGGTATATGTACATAGTGTGTCTTGCAATAAGAAGCCAGTGAAAGACTAGTGATGCCATAACCAAACCTTTTCAGCTATATTCTGTTCAAGAATCTGCCCTATTTTTTAATCGATCGTTACTGCTTTGCTACTGGACCAGTATATAATCCCGATTTTCTGACCAGGAATACCCTAGACATTTCCTTAGACACCTGTTGTTATCTATTGACTTACAAAGTTATACAACGTCACCAATGCCAAGCGACGTCACCAATGCCCGAACATGCGACCTCCATGGCAACATTTATTATTAATCTGCTAATAGGCCAATCTATCTTGGGCAGAGATATTATTTCTTTCAGACCCGCAAAGACATCTTTGAAACATACTTAAATTAAAATTAGCCTGTTAGTACACTTTAATCCACTTGTACCTTTGATCGCGTTGTATGTAATTTATCTGACACAGGCCCGCACACAGGGTGGTGTGGGGGTGGCATTCTCACCCTCCCTCCCCAAAAAAAATTCACAAAAGGGCCAAAAGATCACCTTTTTGGGCTGATGTTTTACATCAAAAGGTCTAAAGTGTCGAGAACTGTTGACAAGAATGTGATGTTTGGTGATGAGAATGTTAAAAGTCCAAGAAAGGACCACTTTAGGGGGTTAGGTCCACTTTTTACTAAAAGGTCCACTTTTCCAAAAAAGTGAACTTTTTTACCAAAAAGGTCTGTTTTTTTTAAGTCCCACACCTCCCCCCCATAATCCTGTGTATGGCCCTACTGACCCCTATAACTAATTGGGTTAATTTTCCATTAGAGAGAAAGAACTGACCTATGTAGTGGTTTGTTAATCAGCCCAGAATGCTAAAGGTGCAACGGAGATTTTCACTGACAGGTGTCCCTACAAAAAATTGAAAAATCGAATTTTTTGGCACTCATTTAAAGCTTTCTATCAGAAAACTCCCCATGTGAAAGGATTAAGCTGAAAATATTTCCTTGGTACAAAAATTGTGCAATTTCTAATTTCGTATAGGAGCAAATACAAAATATCAACCTATGTTTTAATATTGAATTAAGGAAATGAAAACACATTTTGTTTTCACTTTCAAGGCATTTCTGTAACCACAGACAAGGTAAGAAATCTATTGGGGTTCTAATATCTCTATGAAACACTAATATGACCATATATGGGTACCCAAAATCTCTCGTTGCACCTTTACCCATCGCCTACCTGAGCCATTTTTTGTAACAAACTCCCGAAGGGGTGGTGGTTCAAACATCCCCTGTGATTTCCGTTACTGAACCCTATAAATTCCTGTAAATTTGGTAACCAAGGATAGCTTAGAGTTTCTTTTTTCCATTGCTGGACCAAATAAGTACCAACATCCCCATTATGACGTCACCATGACGTCAATGTTGAGGAAAGTAACTAGAATACTGAATATCGGGGGGAAAATTGATATTTCGCAATGTTAGGGACTCAAACACCTTATTATAGCCTAAAATGCTGTCATTATATAACTAGTCTTTCCCATCATATAGAGTCAAAAACCGCATGAAAATCTGATTTTTCCTAACCTTTTTGGCGAAAAATTGAATATTTCCCTATGTGGTGTCTATGGAAAGGGCCATTTTGCTGACATGCGAACTAGACGTCATTGTGATGTAATGCTAGGCAGGTTGGTACTCAGTTTTGGTAAAATGGAAGAGGAGGACCATAGCTATCTAATTGGTACCAAAATCAGTGTCTGCGATGTTCCTGTGTTGTGTTAGGCATTTTATTACTTCTCTTCCGAAGGGGGGGTGGTTGCCACCCCCCCCCACCCCCCATCGATCACTTTGGGATACCCTGTATCTTACCTCTACCCCGGTGGATGTTTGTTTTTGGATGAAAAGGAGCACAACTTCAATTGAAAACAAATTACATGAAATATTTGGCCCCAAAAAAGGGGGTTTTAACAAGCCGGGGAAAAACCTTGAAGGGGGTTGGTAACCACCCCCCCCCTTCGGTAGACGAGGGTTAATGATTCCAGCCTAAAATTTTGTAGGTTATTACTTTTACAGAATAAAAGCGGACTCATAGATCTTGAAATATATTTTTGTATGAAGTAAATAAAATATCACTCTAGAAATAAAGATAGTCACCTAAAATGCTTAATTCCAAAGTTAGAGATGAATCGGATTTTTTGTTTCATGGCAGTAAGCATTATGCACAGTAATACCTGCCATAGGCACTGTGTAAACAAAAATTCTGAATCCGGAATTTTATAACGAAGTTTGTGATTTTCTATTGAAGGACTTCGATTTGGGCTTAAGTTTTTTCACACAGTGAGTAGTTATATGGATACAGCATTATGTATATGCAAAAAACCCAATTGTTTGAAAATTGAGTGCGCCCTCATCGGGAAATCTCTGAATCAGCCTTACCATAATTGAATGTAAATAAGCATTTTTTGGGTCAGTCAACATGGCATGTATTGTTAGAAGTTGTACCTGTACTACTGTATAGCAAAAGAAAAATACACATTTGAAATGTACATAAAGGATATGTTAAGGTGTTTTGTTCTTGTAGCTTCAGTAAACCTTGAAGTTATTTATTTTTGTAGTAGTAGTAGTAGTAGTATATAGTAGTAGTATTAGTAGTATTAAGTTTGTAGAGCTATAGATATGATAGTCAGATTCCGGCAGCTCAGCCGCATTCAAAGTGACCCCAAAATGAATAGATGCGATAAGACCTTATGCAAGAGATAGCCATGATGTGTAGGGCAAGAGAGTCCACATTATAATGACTACAAAGAGTCCCCGTGTTACTGATTTCAGAGATGTTCTTGTAGCGGTGATACCACAGGGCAAATGGGAGATTTTATTTTAACGACACTATCATGATTTGAAAAATATTTGAAATTTGCAGGAATAGCTTCTAAGTGAAGGATATCTGTAGAATTCTCATAAGTTACCTTTTTCCAGCTGTAGAAATTGACAGAAAAGGAAGAAAACGGCAGTGTTCCAAGTTATGAGTCCCCATTCAATTACGTGTGTATGTAGTGTCCGTTCGGACAGTAATAACTAAATTCTCCGATTCTGTCCTTATTAGGTTGCTTCGGGTCTTATCATTGCAGGTAGGTTAGGACACTTACTTGTTTACGTACATGCAAAATCTGATTTTTGATGATTTTTTTTCGATTTGTCTGATTTAGCAAATCACTGATAGTGTCTTTAATCGCCAAGTGTGACATGGTTAATTTCTGGGGGTTCTATACCAACCTGCAAACCGCAAACAATTCTGATGATCTAAAGGCTTGACTCCGAGACTTTCGAAATATATGATTTTAGTCTAAATTATAAATAGTCATCTAGAACTAAAGATATCGCCTAAAAATGGCAATTCCAAAGTTAGAGATGATCGGATTTCGTTTACAGCATCACGTTTATGCACAGTATAACAGTGCCATAGGATCCGTGTATAACAAAAATTCCGGCTCCGTAATGTTTAAGCTAGTTTATAACAAAGTTGTTATTTTCAATATTTTTTTTGAGTTAGTTATTTTCACACAAATGAATTAATATAGACGGCCGGCCAAAGGACCAAAATGTGAAAAAAAAAAAAAAAAAAACTTTTGACGGCGTTGTTTGTTACAAGGTCCAACCTAGTGGATTCATACCACCATGGGAATGTAACATCAACGTATGGGGTGTTTGGCCTTTCTACCTTTTTTATTTTAGGGTAAATGCCAAAAAGGTCAAAATTGTCACAAATAGGTAAATCAGTCGAAATGCCCCAATTCCTTTCTTCAAATAATCTATCAGACCTTTCCTTTACCTTCAAGGCTTCCATATGTAAGTGAATATAATGGAATCATTCCAATTTATAAATTTTGGGGTCAAAATGGCAAAAAAGGTCAAAATTGTCCAAAAAATAGGTAAACCAGTCGAAATGCAGTCCTTTCTTAAAATAATCTCTCAGAACATGTCCATTTACTCTTCAAAGGATTCCTTTTAGTGAATATAATGGAGCCATTCCAATTTATAAATTTGGGGTCAAAATGTCCCAAAAGGGTCAAAAGTCCAAATAGGTAAATCGCCAAAATCATTACGTTCTTAAAAATAATCGATCAGACATATTCATTACTCTTCAAATGGAGCCATATTAATGGATAAACGGAAGCCATTTCAATTTTTTAATATTGGGTGTCAAAATGGCCAAAAAAGGTCAAAATATGTCCAAAATCTGTAAATCAGTCGAAATACATTCATATCTTAAATAATTGATTAGAACATGTCCATTCACCTTCAAAGAAATCATGTTTAAGTGGATAAATGGAAGCCATTCCTATTTATAGATTTTGGGGTTAAATTTGGCCAAAAATGGATCCTCAGTCCCAATCACTTCGTTTCAGAAACATTTTCAAGGGAACTTTGCGTTATATCTCAAGGAAACTCAATGAGTAGCTTTAGTGCTTGTCATTCTAGTGTTCATATTTTAGATCAAATGACCAAAATAGGTCAAAATTGTCAAAATAGTTAAATAACTTACATCCAAAGGTGTCATTAATAGTGAAATAGAAAGGCTTATACACAGATGTTGGAGTGAAATTGGCCAAATCTATATAATGCCCCTTTTCCACAGTAGGTCATATAAGTGTTTTGCTTTTCATCATGGTACTGAAAAGAGTGATACCAATCTCGCAAAAAGTTCCTTGGAACCCACCCCCCACCGGCACACATGTTTTTGTTACTAGTGTAGTGCTGGATTGTATGAGAAAGCTGTAACCTTCAGTATTCTTTTCCCGTCCCCTCTCCCATCGTTCAATGTTGTAACACCTTGGAGAGATGCCGAGTGCATTGTCGCTTCTCAAATTGCATGGGGAGTTGGCGGGAACGGTTATCACTACAGTCTTAAAGTGTTCCAAGTCTTTTTTGCGAGGATTGTTGAGCGAAGTAAAAAAAAAAATCATCTAAATTTGGTTTGGGCTAGCAGCGTTTGTTATTCCAAAAGCTAGCGACCACGAAATTTGGCAGAAAGTTTGCGGTGGTTGATGGAAATGTTCTTGATGTTCTCCAAATGGACATCGTAGTTGCTTTTCAGATTTTAGGACAGGTCAATAAAGTTTTTTATGCTACCATTTTGGCCTAAGTACCAACATACACGTCAACATTAGTCTAAATAAGCCAGGTGAAAATAGTAAAAATAATTATGATTTAGAAATTAAGGTATGTATGAAGCTTATTAAACCAAAATATTCAAACTTTCAAGCCAACAACAATTATGATTTATTTCGGGACATGGAGCTTAATTAGTACACAGCCCTAAAACCTGATATGTCTACTGTAATTGATTAAAGTTAGATTTGTTATGTCAGAATGGAAGGCTTTCAACTATTCGACATGTACTCCTAAAAACTAAAACTGAAAAGCAAAATGAAAAGAGAATGGTCATGTGAGTTGTGTTTCATGAATGAATGAAGCTTGCACTAAAAGTATTTAACGTTAAAAAAAACACAACAACAACCCCAAATAACTAAAGAAGGAAGGATACTGCGAGTTGGAATGCATGAATGGAGTTAATATTGCACCATGTTACTTTACCAAAAAAAAAATGCAAAAAAAAAATAAAACAAAACAACAACAAATCCACAATACAAAAAGAGAAGGAATTGGATGTGAATTCAATTTAGGAATGAATTCAATTTCAGGAAGGGAAGTAAGATTGACCTAAAACACCTCAAATAATCATTACAATTCTGAACATTCTTGACTAATGGATACTTTAATTTATCAGGTTTCAGGCTTATTTCCTCTTCATACACATTACAGTAAATATAAATATTGTAACAATTAAAAATAGGAACATATTAATAGACAAAAATGATTTAGATATAAATATTATACCAATAGCAAGAGAGGGATGCCACTTAAAACACAGGGGTGTAAGTAGTGGCAACCCATTGCTAAATGACCTAAACTTGTTTTAGTATTTAGCACTGACATCTAATGATAATCAAATATCTGAACATGAATGATCCATTCTATGTTTTGATACAGAAGAACACGTCGGAAATTCGATTTGCATTTGAAATACTATTTTAAAAGGCAGAACACTGTGTAAAACATCACGTCGGAAGAAGAGTTAAGACTTGTTCACACAACAAAGGTGTTTTTCTTTCAACTTCAACAAGTACTAATGGATAATTACGGTAAGTATCTGCTGCCTATAGATGTTTCCCTGAATTATTCATTTTGATATACACAACCGTCGACTTTTATCTGTCGCAGGACCTTAGACATATCAGAGTTTAGGTACCCTACAGCTTGCCCACACTGACTCATACGGACCGTCATCAAC
>JAMKCH010048438.1:0-81868 GCA_023653785.1 Ophioderma brevispina
AGGTTGCATTCAGACTGCCTGTGGGAAACCGTAAATTTATAAACAGTGTAAAATCGCAAATTTAACAATGATATTTGCTGTTATTTTACCATCGTTTGTTGGAAACGTATAGATGTGGCCATTTCTAGCGAATATATTGTAAAAATATTTCACCTTCACCATGTAAAGGTCTGTGAAATTAGGGTATTTTAAAGTCAGTCATGTAAGTTTACAGCGATTTCTAAGAGTGCAGTTTAACCTTTGTGTCTAAATACTGGTTAATCTCTTCCTTCAAAATTATATTTCTGAACTATTCTTAAAGAATATGAAGTACATGTCATAAAATGGTTCAAAAGAACACCAGTGCATATGATGAAATAGGAACAAAATTAAAGCTTATAGTTCTTTTCTGCTTTTGTTCTTTTCTCATCTGAGATTTGCATTAACGTAAAACGAGGATCGGCAAAAGATCGGAAGTCTGATGAATTGGTATGATCGATGTGATAAGAGCCGTCATGTTTGTATCTAATGGAGTAAAGTGTATATGAAATGATCCAAACAAATTATTTCCTTGGGGAACGAGAACATTTCTATTAAACTTGATTATTTTAAGGGATTTCCTTACAAGAAAACGCAAGTAATCAAGTTCTATAGTAATTGACGAGATGGGAATCCAACAGAACATTTCAACATTTAGGGTGCTTTTATCTTTTTTTCATAGATTATTCCCATTTTATGTGATTGATTGGTTTGGTACATACGCGATCTCAGAAGAGAATGGTGCAAAATTCTTTATAGCAGAGATACTTAACAGAAACAATAATGAACACTCCCCTTTGGCGTGAACTTTTGTTGTTCTTTTTCCTAGCCCTCCCTTGCAATCGTTCTTATCTTGTCATTCTCCTTCCCTCTCTTCTCTCTCTCTCTCTCTCTCTATCTCTCTCTCTCTTCTCTTTTCTTTCTGTGTTTTTTTCTAATTCATCCATCCATCCTCCTCCTTTCTTTTCTATTTTTCATCAGTTATCTACATTTTCCAGCATTATATAACATAAAGAAATATATTTGGATTTGCTAAATTAGAGGTGAAAACCATTAGGTTATTAAAGAGGTTTTTACTATTTGATTTATATAAATGTGGATAAACGGTCTTTCGTCACTTTGACACTAATAAACGCTTTTCTTGGACTTTTTCTGACGCTTTTACTTCTCATATTTAAATATGAATACTTTGATAACATGTAAATAAAAGTTTGGAGTTATTTTCTGACTTACGTAAAATTGTTCTCAAAACTAGGGTTCTTTTCGAACCACGTTATTTCCTAATATATTGTGCATTTATTTGAGTATCAGAGAAATATAGACAGCAATAGTTATCCCAATATCTGCTAACTGGAGCGTTTGCTAACGTTGTGACCAGTGACAAAAAATAATAACATGATGATTAATAACGAATTGTGTATTTCTCAGACTAAGAAATAACCTTCACAGTAAGTCCATCATAAGTTATTTAATCACACAATGATTCGCGGAACCCTAACCTAAAGATTTCGAATATATAATATTGGATATTGGAGATAATCCCAGGAGGAGGGAGGGTCTGCGGTAGTTTGTATCAATCCAAAAATCAAAACAGATATACAGTCAAATAGAATTAAATAGACAACGGCACATTGCAAAAATAGTGCCGCCCTCAATGATTTTCGTGTTTGCGTGTTTATAAAGCTTTGATATACATAAGCCTCACTGAAATGATTTATTAAAACCAAATCAGTACCTTATGGTAAAACAGAACGATATAATAAAATGAATCCGGGCGAATTTAGTCAGCATCCGATTGGAATGTCAACCGAGTGATTCCACGGCATGCACCGTTTGACCGGTCTGTGAGCTTTGGATTTAATATCACTGAGTACGAGTCTATGATATTCATGTAATAGATATCATTTGTTTTGTTAAACTTACGACCAACTTAAAGTTCGCTACAAATGACCTGGATGCCATTGCCCTTCTTATTTAAGTCCCTATCTATATATGTTAATGGTATGTGATTTTAGGTGGAAAATGGTCTCTAGAATATATTTGCGAGCAAATTGGAGAAATAGAAATTTTCATATTTGTGAAAAAATTGTGCATCATTTTAAAGTGCAAATGAACAAGTTGTTATAACAGAGTCAGACTTCTGTAATTGATTCTCGGCGTTAAAAATAATACTCTGGTTCCCACTTCTAAAATAACATTGCATCGATTATATATATATTTTTTGAGTTAGGCTCTACCAATTTACGAATTGGGCCTATCTTTCAGATTGACACTCCCATACCCCCCTCCTGATTATAAGAAATGGAATTGAGTGTATGCTTCTTTTATGTGGGTATTTTCAAGTAATTTTGAATAGCCATATTCAGGCATGTTCAATGTGTGATTGTTATGACACTCTTTAACCCTCGTCCAACAAGGGTTTTTTCTACAACATTCACGACCGGTGGGGGGGGGGGGGGGGAATTGGTTACCCCCCCTCCCCCCATTTTTTTCTTAATTAAAGGACAAACATCCATTTGTTTGGTATGGATGTGTAGCTACGTATGTCCTTTTCTTCAAATAAAGTTACAACATATCAAGTTTTAACAATATGACGTTCACAGTGACGCATAAGTGAGAGTTATTTTTAACGTATATTTGTAAGCAAATCTACCAAAAACAGGGGGTTTCGACGCTTTCGCCATCATGCAAGCAAAATTGGTATTTAATTGCAATGATGGGTGCCAATGCCTTAGTAGATGTATTCGTTTGCGTTTTGTGCGGACAGGGAATCTTCGTTAGGGGGACACCCCCCCCCCGCCGCCTTGGTCCGCGACGAGGGTTAACCTTGGACCTTATCGTGGCTATCTAAAATGAATCCAATCCCACGAAGCAAGCTATGGAAGCCAGAGATATACTTCCAGTTGTTCTTTAATGGGAAAAAGTATGGACTCCTTCTTAATAACCAATTAGAGAACTTGGCGAACAACTACTCGTATATGATTCAATGATTCTTATAATAATTTACATTTTATCTCAGGATAAAGAAGTTAAGAAAGCAGATATAAATCTAAAATTTTGATTTTCATAAAAGTCACAAGCCCCCTCACGATTTTTCGTGTTTGTTTTGCCGTGTTTTAAAGCTTTGTATACATTAGCCCTCACATGAAATGATTAAAGACCAAATCAGTTGCCTTATGGGTAAACACGATTAACGATTTTATAATAAAAGGACTCCGGCGACATTTATTCAAGGCATCCGATGGACAAATGTTCTAGACCGAGTGATTCCACGGCATTCTCCTAATACCAATTTTAGAGCAACTGGCGAACAACTAATCGTATATATTATTCAATGATTCTTATAATAATTTACATTTTATCTAAGATTAAAAAAGTCTAAAAAATCGATCTAAATCTAAATTTTGTACTTTTCATAAAGTCACAAGCGCACCTCACGATTTTTCGTGTTTGGTGTTATAAAGTTGTCTCTAATTGAATTATTAAGGAGGAATTACATTACTTCCCATTAAACGGAACAACTGGAAGTAAGTATTCTGGTCAAGCTTGCATTAGTGGTCTTGGATTCATTTCATAACGTCACAAGACGCAACCTTAAGTTTTATGTCGCTGAGCACCTACGTCTTCGCAAAAATAACACGGATAACGACTTCTTAATGATCCAGCGATGTTTCTTGTTCAGGATTTCTGTGATCGGTAGAAGAGTATTCAGGCTACTAGTTTTAGAAACATATTTATTCAGCTGGTATCGGTAATAACAGTGTGAAGTCAAAAATTCCACTGTGGGTTCCGTGAAATAGATGAAACACTTTTCCGACAGGGACGGGATTGCTTATCAGAGTTTAATAAGTGCATGAACATAGGATGAGTACCCACAGAATCAGAAAAGATGTTAATATGGGGTCATCTAGGTAGATGATTTAGTCCTCCTTTTAGATTTTATGATATTTCAATCACAACATCACTCACATCATTCTCAATATTACAACGCAGTTAGGAGGACCATTTAATAACTTTATTTCAATTAACTACATATCATTAAAAAATACAAAACAGGATATAGGGAGGCTAGCAATAGGCCAATTAGGCCCGAAAACACTCAACCCATTATAATAGTATACCAACAAGATGCCATGGACATCTTTTCAACGAACAAGAAACGATACAGGACAGCACAGAGACATGCTTCCAAGATATCAATTGGTATATCACAGATTTAGGTTTTCTTTTGAAAATGGCTTCGAAAATGTTTCACAGATTTTAATGGTTCAATGTGGTGTAGGAATTCCATAAAGCGGGATCATAATTCATTGAGAAAAAAAAAATTTAAATATGTATTTATAATTGGGGAATTTCTTCGTGCAATAGGTCATGGATGATTCCAGAAGTTCTACAAAAGATTTATCAAGGTTACTAGTGATTGTTTGTTATAGTTCTTATTAAATATGACATTTGCACTTTGAACTTAAAGGTTTTTTTTAGGTTTCAAACATTAATATGCTACAGCGTGAGAAAATTCTTATAGTCACTTGGGTTATTTCTTTTTCAAATCTATCAATAATATATTTCGGCATCGTTTTGAACGCAGTTTGAGTACACCTGACCCCAAAATCATCGATTAAAACATGGTTGATCTACGATCTGTAATACTTCGCACGTTAACAGGACATAATGGTTCAATGATAATAATCAAAAAGTGGTTGATTGAAAATTTGTTAGCATTCAGCGTCATTTGAAGTCAATTGTTATTGTCTCGTCTAAATAACGTTTTATGAAGCAGCGTAGAAAACGGGTTTGTCGACAGGCTAAAGAATTGTTTGCTTTGTCGCCCGTTGTGCAAGGGCAGTGATTTAATTGCCGTTTTGATATGTATATCAATAGGTGCATTCAAATCGCTAATCGGTTGGCTCAGGTATTGTATTGTGTTGCTAAAGACGCTTTGATTATCTTGGCAGCGTTCTGGCTCAATGCTTGGTGTTTTTTCAAAGTGCATTCTGTCTTTTCATCACATGCGGCCCGTGTGGTGAGTTTTTCCGAAAATTGGTTTTACTGGAATATACTTGTTTATTCGGCACTTGATTCTCCATTTCGTGCTGTGCCAGTACTGTTATATGTGTGATACATCGTGACTTGACTACAGCTTTGGTATACTATCTAATACCGAGTAAGCTGGATTCGGAAACATTCGGTGGTTTGATCAGTTCATCAAGAAATTATTGATGCAGTTTTGTCAGTTTCCATTCCAAATAAAATGCCTAAGCGGATCAGGCGGATGGAAGAAACCAGTGTTACTGACATCATTCAATCAATGGACATTATTAGAAGGGCCATATCACATCGCAGGGATGTAGATCAAGCGGTTCAAGCAGCTCCAGTAGTGTAGAAACGTATCTGTAAGTTCGTTGAACCCACCGTGGAATGTGTAAAAATTTGGTTGCAGTAGCAGTCAAAATGGCGATCGCAGACATAAGCTTACGTGAGGCGTATAAGGGCAATGACTGCGTCATGATCAACACCTGTTGGTTCAACTTCAAGGGCAAGTTGAAAGGACACGGCCTCCGTTAGCCAATGTACAACAGTTTACGTTGGCAAGACATAACCTATGGTCAATTATTCGGCAAACCAATACCTATTTATAGCGATGCCTCAGCGAGTGCAAGTTCATATGCCATCATTGCAAGCGGGTAATTTGGTTTCGTCGACTTAATGTAAATGAACCAGTTGCCAAGGTTACACTAAATGTCTGGCGGGTTTGTGCGTCAAAATTCTAAGGTCGGTTTTTCGAATATTGCACCTAACACTATCATCAGTATCATGGTTATCAACTAGGCTGTTTGAGAGAGCACGTGTATTACGTTGTCTGGGGAAATATAAAACAAAACTCCTGATGAAATATTACTCTAAAATAAAAGAAACAACTTGCATGGGTCAAACAGCTGTGTGTCAACATCTCATGCTAACAGGATAGTGAAGGGAGTTAAGTTATTTTGGCTTCACTGTGAGCATTAAAGATTCAAGGGTCCTGTGGTTGTGAAATTTGTAGTTTATGGCGGGAGGGAGTCATTTATTTTAAGGCGAACAAGCCAAAATATAATCAATTCCAGTGTGGCGGGAAATATTCGTGCCGTTTATATCCTCTAAAAATTATTAATGTGGGGTAGTTTATGAAATGTGGTGCAATTGATGTCATATGGTTAGTTACGAAATAAGGAAAAGGAAACCATCGGAAACCTAACGTTCATTTTAAAATTATAATTGACGTTCAAAGGAGTAGAAATACAGGGCAATTGGTCGGTGGTTCCTGTGAAATTTTTCAAGGTTTACTGGTTTTCGTGGGCGTTATCATTATTAATAAAAAAAGTTCCTTTAAAAGGAAGGGCGTGTCAAGTGGAATTTATCCATGAAAAAATGTGCAACGAATCGTGGGGCAAGCAAATTGCAACATTCAACATGGTAAATAATTGTTCAAATTATAGTTGGAAAGGGCGTTATTCGGTTCTGTTATAATATTATCTATTAAATCTGGTTTTTTCATCTATCGTAGCCGATAGGTTAAATTGCAAGAGTCATACAACAAACTGTTCAAACAGAAACAGTGCATAGTTATACATCCACGTTGCCACCATTTTGCTAGTTCTTATCAGTTAATTATTCCTCCCTGACTTGACGGCAAAGGTATTGGTTTGTTTTTCATTCAGATTTAGTCTGGCATATAAGGGGTTAGTATGCAGGTGCTTGTGCAACTTAAATCAATTACAGGTGGCATATCATAGCTTTGGTATGGGTGTATAAGAATCAAATTGGGAAGAAGTGCGGGTCCATTCACCGGTTAAAAATGTTGGATTGGCAGGATAGGTGTACTGTCCATTATAGTATTTTGTTGTGGCCATATCACGCGTGATAAGAGCTAGGGGCTATGGTGGCTATTATACAGATAATCAGCATTCAGGTTATAACCAGTACACCCGGTGATTTTGAAGTTATCAGGAGTCAAAATAAATCGCCAATATTATATAGATAAAGCGCTTTCATTGGTGCATGCTGTTACCCAGGCCACTTTGGGAGGTTTTTTCTTTTTGGTTGGCTTCAATTCGATGATCGCCATCTTGCAAGGTCAGCCATTCCACTATGGATCATTTCCATCGCGGGCAATGGATTGCTGGCGTAATCACATTCTCCAGCACGTGCTTGTTTTTTCAAGAATTATTTTAGAGTTGGGGCTCCATTGGCCACGGGACGGAATGAATATGTCCAAAATTTATTTATCGTACGTAGGTCTCCTAATCAATTCCGTGTTTTCAAACTGTGCTGGCCATAACGAAATTGAGGGAATTAAAGATAAAGTTGGTAATGCCATTGGTGCTTCATATATTAATCATCGTCCTGACAAGGCAATTCGCTAGGCAGGGCTTTAACTTCGGTTTTGATTGACTAAAACATTGTGGCCGTAAACAGGCCCATGGTCAAAATTTAATTGTCAAGGTGCAAGCTGACCTGCAAATGGCAAATTGTGGCTTTAAATTTTTGCCTTTATTTGTGGAATTCCTTTCTTCCAAGGGCAAATAAAAAAAAATCATTTTGTGCAAATCGTTCAATAACATGGTAGAGTTTGTCACCTAGTTTAGTGGCAATTTAGTATCATTATAATAATAATTAAACTTCTAGCTATGTCTACATGGGGCTCATACCAAAGGGTTGGAAATCTAAGCAAAACTATCAAATCATTGATTGGGCATGGCTCCGTTCAATTACCTTCTATTGTCGCTGATATTGCGTTTGGTGTTTTAGACTTTAATCCACTCGTCCATCTCTTTGCATTTGAAGCATTTGCCGTCATTGTCAGGGAATTAAGGGAAGGGAGTAGGCGCTAAATCACAACAACTGGCAGTAGAAGATCGGTAACTTTTGATGATTGGAATGGATGTGCAAATTTACCGTCATGTGCAAATCGGCAGATGTGGAAACCGGCGTTATAGCAGTCTTTCTTCTAACCTTTTTGGTTGTTAGGTAGGGAATACACGTGTGCACCCATTGAAATGCTTATCTCCAAAATTTTTTGTCGGGTTCTGGTTATTTATTTTTGAAATTCAAATTTTATTCACGTGCCTGTCGTTATCAAATTTGCTCAAGTGGAAATTCCACCCTCATATAAAATAGAATTGGTTGTGTGTTGTTTCAATGTTATGTGTTGGCATAGGACCATTTAAACATTTATCTGCAAAATAGGCCGCCCATGGCTTGTTCGGTATTGTTAATCATTTGGTGGTCGTGGTTTTGGCAAATGTTAAGGGTCAGAATATTTGAAATTTAGGCATTTCTGCGCGGGGTTTGCCACCTCACGTTTTCTCTCGTATTATGTACCTTCGAGCAGGTGCTGCGACTTTTAACACTGAAATGCTTAAGGGTGTGACGTCGGCAATGGAAAATATGCGGTCGTGAGGAAATATAATTGTTTTTCGCTCTATTAGGTTGTCCATATAATTTAATTCTTTCTTTTAATATTTCAATTCCATGTCAGCATACTCTGCTTTCTTTTCAAGAAATGCAGGTGTGGAGCCTTTAAGCAGTGTTACATGCGCTTCGCGTGAAAAAAATTAGTCAAAGGTCTGGGATATATTTTGCAGCATGCTTAGAGTTCAGATTTATTCTGTCTTTACTTGATTTAAATATCTAATGTCATTTTGCAAGTAAGTTTTTGGTAGAACGTTACTGTAGGATACAGGAAGTGAAGAAATAAACGGGAAAGGGTGATGGTACATCTCAGGCAAAAACATAAAGGTCTTGTGAATCTACTTCCAGTCGAAATCGAATGAGTTTGGTCCGTATTTTTCTCGGGAATATTTTATAAAAGTTGTAAGAAACCAGGGCGGGGGGGCCGTGTACAATTGATCTCAACGATAATGCTCGCAGGTTCTAAAAGATTGGATAACGCACATATATACAAGAAATCCCATGTTTTCAACCCCCATTGATGTCGTCTTGGTTGGTGCTTTTTTGGATGATTTTGGTATGACGTTAATCGGGGTGTTTTTTTTAAGAGCCATGTTTTTTTTCTTCCAAATTCCCTGGGACTTTCTGCTTTCAACGCTGGCGAGTTTGGGTTTTTCTGATATTAAAGTTTTTAAAAAAAAAAGGGGGGGGGGTTGTGTAAATTTTGGTGCCAAAATTTCTTGGCGGAAAATGCCCTTGAAATTTGTAATTATTATGATGGTTTACATTTATATGTCAAGCCATTAGGAATTTAGACAAAGTGTGGGGTTAGGAAGAATGGACTGGCCCATTGTAAGGTCGATGCAATTGATACATGCGTTGGGTCTTCCAGGAAATTCTTCCTAGCCATCAATGAGGTCTGGATAAAGATATATATGTATATAAGGCTATAGGCTAATTATTTGTCAGACCAGTTAAATATTATCAATTCAGGTTCATTCCTGCATGTATGCATAATGATTTGTTATTTTGATAGCAAATAAATTGACCTTGGGTCCTTGCATGTGACAGATGCTCAGTTGCAAGCCGGGTGTGAAAATGACTATTTCTAAGATCTGTGGACACTAACGTTTTAGGAGAGCAGCGTAAGAAACGGTGGTTGTCACCAGGCTAAAGAAATGTGTGTTGTCGCCGTCTGTGCAAGGGCAGTAATTTTTAATTTTGCCGTTCGATATTGTATGTCAATAGGTGCATTCAAAAGCGCCAATCGGTTCAGCTCAGGTCTTGTAGGGGTTCTAAGGACGCATTGCTTATCTTGGCAGCGTTCTGGCTCGTGATTGGTGTTTTTTTACAATTGATCTGTTTTCATCACATGCGGACGTGTGGCCAGTTTTCCGACAATTCCCGCCCTTCCCTCCAATTGTGACATTCCTTTATGCATTTCATATTGGGCTGCCTTTGGAACTTTTAATTTGAGTTTAAACATTCCCAACTGAAATTTTAAACATACAACTATTATATAGATATATATATATAGTGATTGCAGTTTCGGTATGAGATCCGCTTTGGGTCCCGATTTGGCCAATAAATTGGTGTAAATAAATAGTGTGAATGTACAGTATGCAGATATATGAAGTGCTGTTTTTGGTTCAAGGATCCGGTTTTCGACCGATTCACGGCCAGGTTAATTAACTGGTTAATACAATATGGTGTTATAAAGTATATGCAGATCGGTACTAGATCAACTTCTATTTGGCAGGATAAAATTGAAAACATAGTATTGCAGATCGGTACAAGACCACTTAGGGTCTCGATTTGGCAGGCCCAATTGGCAATCACTGGGGGACTTCGGTATATATAGCTTTGATCGGTATAAGATCCGCTTTGGGTGTCGATTTGGCTGGTAAATTTGAAGTATTAGAGTCGGGAGATGGTATTTATAAGGTCCGCTTCGGATCTCGATTGGTGGTGGTCAAAGGTTGTAGGACTTTATGTTCAATTGGTTATCAATTGGGTTACTCAGCGTAATAATAGAGATCGGTATAAAAGATCCGCTTTGGGTCTCGTTTGGCTGGTAATTTTGAAATATTATATATGATCTAGAGAGTGTCGGCAGATCGGTATAAGGTCCGCTTCGGATCCGATTTGGCTGGTCAATGTGCGTATTTTATGTGGGTAGTGTGCCAGCAGATCGATATAGATCCGCTTAGGGTCTCGATTTGACTGGTACATTGTAATTGTATGTGTATTTTATGCCGCAGCTCTTTTATAAGATCCGCTTTGGTTCTCGATGCGGATTAAATTGTAATTTATGGTAGTACTTATGTTCAAGGTGAGTGTCAGCAGATCGGTATAAGATCCGCTGTGGGTTCTCGATTTGCCTTGTAAAATTGTTGTAATTGTATGGGTATTTTATGCGCGATCGGATAAGTCTTTTTAGGGTCTTGTTTTGGCAGGCTAGATTTTTTATTCATGGTTAACGTTCTGAATAGGTGGTATCTTTGTAGAAGTTGATGGTGAGGAAGGCGGAAAATGCTTGAAATTTTGTAATATTCTGGATGTTTATATTTATATGTAAGCCATTAGGGAATTTTAGACAAAGTGAGGAGGTTAGGAAGAACTGGCCTGCCCAATTGTACGGTCGAGGGCAATTGATAACTGCGTTTGGGCTTCTTCCAGGAAATTCTTCTAGCCTTCCAATGAGGTTGGATGGATACAGATATGTATGGAAACCTTAAAAGGCTATAGGATACATATTTGTCGAACAGTAACATATTTATCAATTAAGGTTCATTTCTGCATGTATGCAAATGATTTGTTTTGATAGCAAAAAAAATTGACCTTGTGGTCCTGCCTGTGACAGATGCTCAGTTGCAATCCGTGGTGTGAAAAAAAATGCCTATTATTACTCTGTGGGGACAATCGAAAGAATTGCACACAGACATTATTACCCGTTAGAGGCCCTTGGATCAGTTAATTGCGATTATGAGAGGGACTAGATAAATGCGTACTTTGGTTCTGATGAGATTTCATGACTTCGCCATTAACCTTGTCTGATTGCAACAGATGTATTGGATCTGATAGCAACGTCTGTGAGAAATGCACTTTACCCCAGGGGTCCACCTGAGGGATGGTTAATGGAAATTATGACTAAACACGTTAGGGAGTCTGTTTATAGCTCCCTCTTGGCAGATGCTTTTTGAAGTAACAAACAACGTATTTTGAGTGTTTATTTGTTTTTAAGTGTCTATCTACCTTACACTTTAGTAAGGGTCAGGACTGTGATTTCATTTCAAATACAATATAACTTTTATAAGTTTTACAGATTTGAGCCATGGATGTTTATTGTTATGTTACAACCATGCCTGACGACGTTCTAGCAATAGAAAGATTTAGCAAAGGAGGGTTGCGCCAAGCTTGTTGCGGGGGTGGACAGGGAGAAACAGGTGACAGGAGGAACGCACTTTAATGAATTAAAGAGTTACAATTAAAACGAACAACAAACAACAACAACACACTGACATCACTGTACTGCAATGAACGTCGTTGAAGGGGCAAACAAAATTTGAGAACCGCCATCAGAAATTACTTATTTAGGCTAATTAGAATAAAACACCAGGCCGATTTGATTGTTCCCATAAATACGCAAACTGATAACCATTGTACAAATTTATTGAATATTTAGAAAATGTTTTCTACAAATGAGTACTCCTTTGTGATTGCGCACGCAGCGCCGAAAAAGTCACCTTTAGTATATATAATGGTTTACTAACCAAGTTTAATTGCAATCAATGCAGTTCTGATTACAATGTATTCACCTGAAGATGCAATGCCAAGTTGGAAACTTGAAATCAATGCAAAACCATTTAATTGTTATAGTCATGAAATTGTGTCGATGGGTCGTTGAAATTTCCCTTTTTACTATGAAAGGAAATACGCTGAGATGGAAATGATCAGACAATTTTTATTTGTCTTGGTCAAAACCGTTTTGGTCAAATTTCAGAATTAATTAAAGTAGTACTTTAAGTGTAGACTATAAGAACGCTTTAATCACAAATCACTTTCTTGTAATAAACTCCAGCGAGAAACGATGGTGTCTCTATTTAAGTCGTTGGCTTTTGGCATCCCTTAGAGTTAAGTTTCAACCAGGGTGCATATGTAATACAGTTAATCTGACCGTTCACCTTTTGACAAGCACTCAAATGAAATACAAACAATTTCAAAGTGAGAAGCTGTGTTATTGAGTAGAGAAATCAAGATATCTAATATGTGTTTCGATATTGTATTAGTTTTTAATCATTATATTGCTTAAGCACAAGATGTTGTAATCCCAAATAATTAACTGCCCGAGACAGTGATATAATATCACACCAAGAAACCCCATCACTCTTGCCTGACTATCATCCATACATATTAGGTTGCATTCCATATTGTGGTCACAAAACTCTTTTGAGGCTATAATTTCTTCTTATTCTTGCCCGTGAATGCTTTATTCCGTTTATTTGGAAATTTACTGATCAGAAGTATTGTTTTTGTGATTTAATTACATCTTCCAGTATAAAGAAACTGGAATGGGGCACCTCGTGATCCCCAGCCTCATCCCCCGACTTACCCTAAAAAGGTGAGATATACTTCAGAGAGGACACCTGCGATTTCAATGGGCGAACGAGGATGGGATTAATAACATATTTGAGGATGTTTCAGATACATTAACAGTTTGTGCATACTGCTCGAAATATAAACAATAACAATCGCTGAATTGACCAATAATAGTGAATAGGATTTCAAGGATCTGTACTGGATCTCATGCTGTTCAACTTGTTATATCAGCGAGTTAACTCAAACAACATCTAGACAATATGGCTACGCCGACGATCTTGCCCTCCTCCAATCGGACAGCAATTGGACAAAAGTAGAAAGTAAAGAAAGCACACTCAAACAGACATGGCCCTCAATTGCAGCATATCTCAAGACATGGGAGGACTGCAAGCTGAGCGAAGCCAAGACCACCGCAACTGCCTCCCAGCTCAACACCAAAGAGGCTCATCGCCAGCTTCCAAATCAACCTCAATTGGGAAGCGACTATGCATACAAGCTGGCCAGAGTACTCAACGAGACCTTGAGAACCATCACTGGCTGCCTCGTCCTACTCCATCTGAACTCCTACCAGTGCTTTCAGTGCTTCAACCTGCCAGTACTTCGGAGGAGAAAACACCACACGCATAAACAGTGAATAAGGCCCTGCTGGAAAACAAGCACCTGGCATAACCACTGTCAAAGAAGGCACACCAATCGGTAGCAGAGGACTGCGCTCTCGCGACCCTTTCTGCCGGAACACCCTGCCTAAACTCTCCAGTTCCCTTTCAACATCTTTAACAGACATGGAATAATGCATGGCTAGATACCCAAAGACCAGATCAACTCTCGATTACACCTAAAACAGAACTACCACCTGGCAGCAATTGCCACGCAATGAATGGTCACTTAAACAGGATTTGCAACAGGAGTCGGTTAGCTCAATAGCAATATGCACCGATGGGGCTACGGCAATCGCCAGCCTGCCAATGTTGGTTCTCCATCACAGAATGCGGAATCACATTCTCAATGAGTGCCCTAACCTTTCGTCCAACGCGGACACAGATTTCTCAAATCCGCCAACCAATAAACAGTGAGTTGGCTCCAACGCTTTTCAACATATTGCTGGCTTTGCCTCATTACGCAAGAAGAATCGGATTTCAATGTTACTCCATTTTTTATACCGATAGCCTAATTACTGATTAATACATGGGATTTGAAAAAAGGCTGGTGGCAGGATGGTGGCGCTATACCTCAACATTGGCGTCTTAGCATCAGACGATGGCGGCCAAGACTCTTCAATATAGCAACTCATTCAAAACGAACCAAACATCACTTTGACTTTGACCAGATGTACTCTGCAGCTCCTCGACAGGAGAGGTCAAACGCAGAGGTAGTGAGTGCGCTAGACGTAAGATGCTGGCGGTGGGTTCTTAGATGACGTGGTGTTTCTTCTTTAAAGCTTCCGTGGTGTAGTAATATTGACGAGAGTTTCAGGGAGACAGTTCCATTCGGTTTATTGTACATCAAGCCTCGTGCGCGAGTCACATTGGTTTTTTGTGTTAACAGCAGTGCCTCTAGGTCTGTATATTATCTAAACCGTTGGTCTAAGTACAGTATTGAGCGTATAACCATACGTGCAAAAATTCTATCAGCTCTTAAAAACATTCGTAGTTTTGTATTTCTGTCCGTAACGTATCACACTTATATAATTATAGCACATTATATAATTATAGCCTGGAGGAAACATCAAAATAAACGTATCTGTATGGACATTTAAGCTTTTCTTACCGTGTTCTTTTGGCTATTTACTTTATATAATTCAATGAATAAGCTATCCAATTTGGTCGGTAATGTCCAGGGGGTTAAAGAATAAAAAACTACTCCACGGCGGACAAACTGCCTTTATGTAGAGCACAGCAGTTCCCCGCTTATTATGGGCCTGTGACTATATAATGTTAGAAAAGCAATGTCCTTATCTAATGTAAATGACCTATTCGAATGCAGTAGCATCCTTACATTTGTCTTTCAAAACCGTCTCGCAAAAACCAGATAGGCTTTGTTTTCTTAATGTAATTGAAAACTACCAAATTGGCTGCAAATTAAGAATATTGAATAAGCTATCCACGATAAAAGCTTGTTCACATACTGTCGTTCATTTAAATGGGGACACATGCACTTTTCTATGGGCTAGAAGAAATTAGTTTAATAACAAGCTTGAACTGTGTTTGTTTATTTGACATTATAATAAGAAAACAAAAGCAGGTAGTTTCTACTGTAATGTCATTCCCTAAATTAAGTGACATTGACAATCAGTTCTTCCTAAGAGGGTCGATTTAATTGTTGTTTTTTTTTAAGAAAGATTTTCAAAAAAAATATCAGACTAATGTGAAGAGACCTCTCTATTGTTTCTGCGCTTTATATTAAAGACGGGTTGTATACAAAATTAAAGGAAACACTCCCAATAATATTAGTCCTTAATGTTACCCTTAGTTTATACTATAGAGTGAAGCCAATAAAAATGTATCCTTTTTGATGTCATGCTCTCAAAGTAACCTGATCATGAACACACTTCGTCGTAACAATTACATGAAGAGCGCGCTCATACTCTCATTACGATGATGACGTCATATTGTGATACAGCTTGGGGAGATTTCGGTAATTCTGCGATTTGTGTCATGACTTTCGAGAGACTTCTATACCTCAGGGGTCAAAATTACATGCCCGCCCTGATAATGGTAAATCCGGGAGGCTCTCGCTATTGGGTAGCTGAAAACAAATCCAAATCAGACTTTCCGTTGTTGAATGTTGGTGTTGTTTTTGTAGTAAGGGCGCATGAGTTCAATCCCAGAAATTTTGGTTGAAAAGTACTCCTTATAATAGTAATTATACCCGATATAATGTGACTAGTGAGATGTACTATTTGTGTCGTTGTCACTTTTGGTCACTCTGACACACTGTCTCATCTAGCAGGGTGACCTGAACGTTTACTACGCGGCATTGCCAAATATGCCTGACTATTTTCCGGCAGTGGATTCAAAGTTTGATTGGGGAAATGCAATGGCAGTATTGATTGCTGTCATAATTATATGCGGGGAACTGTACATAATGGCATGAAAACTTTACATCATGAAAAGGACCCTTACCGAAATCACTTCATTTGCCCACTTCATATAAGCTGTTATGAGCTTTGAGCATTCAATTTAGCAAAGAAAGACTTTTTGCATGTTTGAGGTGCGAAAGTTTCACGCGCAGATACCGTGGATCTCTATGCGTTTTGTTTGTTTATTCGCGCGAAGAGTAAAACAAAAAACAAATCGCGTCAATCGCGAGTACTCTACGCCCGCTTTCAGGCACACATCCTCTACACAACCCCACCTCCCCCATCCCCGCCCGCGTTCACTGCGTTGCTGCGTACCCGAATGAAACTTTCTTGCGGCCCAACGATGCCCCACATTGCTTTAAAAAATAAAGTTTGAGTTGTTTTAGGCATTTAATGGAAAAATAAGTCGGTGACTCCCCTTTTTTTAATTCAAGATTTTGTTTTGTTGGTGGGGGGGGGGGAAAAAAGAACTACATCGGACCTCAACATACTTTTAGAAATACAACAGTTTTCGGGAAGTTTTTATTTTGTAGGCGATTCAAAACGTCAAATTTTGTACCTTTCCCATAGACTGCGTGGTTTGAAAAGTTATAACAAATGCCTTTTGTTTATTTGGCTATCGCTCAAACCAAGTCATGCCCCCCTTTTTATTTCAGATTCTTAATCAGCACCGTTGTAAATCCTATATATTGAATTCTGAAAAATGTTAATCGAGTATTTCACTAACACGTCAAACCTTAAAGGGTTGTTGTCTTGCTTATTCTTTAGTATAAGCAAAATAGTTGTGACTATCTAAAATTGAAATACCACACCCAATATTAAGGGAATAGGACGCGTCAAATTCTACTTCTACAATAATAGTGATGGTCGATATGTACTCTTAAAAGGTGTGTGTGTGTTTGTGTGTGTGTGTGTGTGTGTGGTGGTGTGTGTGGTATGTTTTGTGGTGTGTGTGTGTGTGCGTGCGTGTGTGTGTGTGCGGCGGGTGCGTGTGTTATGTAATCTTAGAGAAAGGGTATAAAGAATATTTATTTATTTAAACCCATAACTAATATTAATAACATACTAATATCTACTTACAATAACTTATTTAAGTAGTATTTAAGGACCAAGGCGAGAATCTAACCTAATCTCGATCGGCTTATATATTTCTGTTTCTGTGTTCGTTCATACTAAAAGCATTACAATTTGACAAAATTAGTTCACGAGAAAGTGGTGTGCCTCATTTAAACATTTTATAGTGTTAGCTCCGTCCCAAAGAAAAAAATACTGCTTATGAGCTATATTTATAACGGTTTTACTTAGTAACTTTTAATAATATACGAAACTAAACCAACAATTTCTCCATCATTCCAAAAGCTGTAACGTCAAGATGCAACAAGTTTGTATCACAACGCTCAAATTAAGCCTAATAAATTGAGATTGTCACATGAATGTATATCAAATTATGCAAAATGTCCTACCTTTTTCATATCCTACTTTTCATAACATATAAAAAACAAATGCCAGTTACGACTTGGTTGGCATTCACAAAATGATATAGTTCGTTTTTGTTTTTTTCCTCTGATTTGTACAATATAGAGTTTAAATCCAGCCGGAACCTTTTCATGGCGTTAAGAATACCCACGTTTTACAAGTTATATGTCCCCCCCGTACTGCAAATAATGTTGAACGTTGCCAAGCCCTGAGACCCCAATAACGATACGCGTAAAGTCTGGATACACATAGAAAAAACAATGTCCTTATGGTGAAAACATATCGATCTCACACATTCTGAAAAACTAGTATTTCTTTTATGATTTTGACCGCGAACGTCTGTACGCGTCCTCAGGGCCCCATTTCCATTAGTTTCAAACCTCAGCTATCATGCACAAACACTAAAACATACGTGACACTGTACATTTCTTCCAAATACAAAACGTGTTGTAACGTTGGGTCATCAGTTACAAACGGAATTAGTATAAAATTACATAGCCGAAACTATATACCCTTAACATAAATAACGAATAGCCATGTTAGCCATTCATGATTTATTGAAACAAACTGATTAGAAAGCAAGATTTGACTTCTTGTATAGTAATGGACACACAATTCTTGTGGATTATCGAAATTGATAATGGAAAATTTAATTACCATATTCCAAACAAACGATACTTATGCCAAGTTGCATAATCAGGTGTGAGTTGTGGAGGTGAAAATGAACAGCCATCTATTGTTGTAAAAAGGTAAAGAACATGGAAAAATATTTAAAGAATAATTTGTACTGTAGGCAGAGATCCTTCTTAAATGTTACTTTTGGCAATCTGATTAGCCAGTCAAATGTTCAAGTATCGCATGATTTTGAACGTTTAGAAAAGGCTTTCAATGCCTATAGTTGAAATGCAACAAGCAGATCGATAGTACCAAAAATTGAACTAAGCAGCGTATAGTTGTCAATTAATAATGTGTGCTAACTGTGCGCAAGCCAATTCCCACATGGAATCGGGCGTAATGGTTTTCATTATAACATAAGAAAACATTTAAGGTTACATAACAGCTACATAACGCTTGAAGATACCTTCGTCAATTTACGTGGGCTGTTAGTTAATGCTTTTTGTTATTTATTTTCTTTTGCTCCAAATGGACCATTTTTAAAACTTGACGTTTTAACTTTGTTTACGTTCGTTCGTTCGTTTGTGCAAGTAATCAGTAAGGGCTTAGGTTTCAGGATTAGTTGAGCTGGGTAAGCCGATCTGGGGCCGCATGTATCCATTATACGGACCGCCTCCTAAAATGGCCGCTTTTGAGGCTGAGGTGATTGGGAACGGTCAGGGATTTCAACCTTTACTCTTATTCAAAACGGACCGAGGGCTTAAAATCCCCCTCCGAAGGACGGATGCTTTCGTGATTCATTTACCCAATTCCAATTGAACCATGGAAGAGAGCGGTAGTCTAATCTAATCAATGGCTCATATACAGATTCAATCCAGAATTGAGTACCCGAATAAATCACAAGGCAAATGTCCCCACCGGGATTCAAACCATTTGTACCACAGGCAAGCACCCTAACGAATTAGGCCAACAGGAACTGCGCCCACGAAACATGAAAGTATAATGGGGCAAACTACAAAAAACATACTTTTAGAAGCAAAATCGTTTAATAGTTATAAAATAATAGACCTTATGATTGTACACTTTTTTTCAAAATCCGTAAACATGGTAGTTCGAGGTTAACTCAGACTGCCCGTGGGGAAACCGTTAAATTTATAAACCAGTGTAACATTGCCAAAATTTAACAATGATATTTGACTGTTTTTTGCCCATCGTTTGTGGGGAAAGTATAGATGTGGCCTTGTTAGTGTATATTTTAGTTGATATATTGTAAGAATAGCCATTTCACCTTCCAAAAAAAGAAGCAGAAAGCTGTGAAATGGGGTTTTACAGTCAGTCATGTAAGTTTTTACAGCAATGGTTGCAGTTTTACCATTGTGTCTAACGACGTGTTCATCTTCTTCTTTCAAAACTTATTATTTCTGAACTATTCTTAAAGCATATGGAGTAAATGCCATTTAAAATGGTTCAAAAACATCACCAGTACATATGCCCGTAACAAAAAAATTATAATAGTCTTTTCTCATCTGAGATTTGCATTAACGCAAAAACGAGGGATCGGGCAAAACAAAAGGGCGGAGTCTATTAATTGGTATGATTGATGGATAAGAGCCGTCATGTTTGTATCTATGGAGTAAAGTATATATGAAATGATAAAACAAATTATTTCGCTGGGGGATGAAGAAAAATTTCTGTAAACGTGTTATGGTTCGTTACAAGAGAAACTCAAGTAAATCAGTCTATAGTAATTGACGAGATGGGAATTTAACTGAAATTTAACATTTAGGGGGCTTTTATCATTTTTTTTCATAGATTATATGTGGTTGATTGGTTTGGTCCGATACGCGATCTCAGAAGAGAGGGTGGGTGCAAAAGTCTTTATCACGAGAGATTTAATATAACAGAAACCAATTAATGAGCACTCCCCGTGGCTTCAATTTTGTTATTCTTTTTCCAAGCCCCCCTTCGCAATCCTGTTATCTTGCGTCTCCTTTCCTCTCGCTCTCTCTCTTTCTGGGTTTTTTTTCTACTTCATCCATCCATATCCTACTTTCTCATTTCTATCTTTAACCAGTTTTACAGCATGTTCAACAATAAAGAAGCGATTTGGATGTGCCAAACTCAGAGGTGAAAAACCATTAGGTTAGTAAGAGGTTTTACTATTGGTTTTATAATGTGGATTAAAAACGGTATTTTGTCAATATTTGAACTAATTACGCTCGACGGTATCTTGGGATTTTTTTCTGGACGCTTTCACTTTCATACTTAAATATAAATACTTTGATAACATGTAAATAAAGGTTTGGACGTATTCCTGACTTACGTAAAATCAAAGGGTTCTTTTAGACCCATCTTATTTCCTATTATATTTTGCATTTATTGAGTATCAGAGAAATATAGACAGCAATATTTATCCAAGAACTGGAGCGTTTGCTAACGTTGTGACCAGTGACAAAAAAATAATAACATGATTAATAACGAATTGTGTATTTCTCAGACTAAGAGATAACCTTCATAGTAAGCCCATAATAAAGTTCAATCACACAATGTTTTTCGAAGAACTATAAATAATTTCGAATATATCGTCGGCCGCGTCACAACTGAGTATTTTGCAAAATACGCATTTCGAGAAAAACGGGCTTTGAAGATTTGCGATTTTAATTGCCCTCACACTGTTAATAAAACATATATATATATCAGTTAAAACGCTAGTGGAAAGTCGCCGAAGTCAGTTAATTTTCAAATATATTAACTAATCAGCTCCCAATTGGTTTACTATGCGAAAAGATGGTGTTAAATAAAATACGTGAAAACGACAAAATAAACATTTCCACGTTAAATAACAAATACAACGCGCACATACGTCGTTATGTGACGCGTTTGCGCAAAATAGGCACTATGTGAAAACGACAAAATACATTCTCGTGAACTGCAAAATACGTCGCACAACTACGTCAACTATGTGAGCGTCGAATACCTCAAAATGTAGATACGATGCTATGGGCCTGCGCAGTATATATTTTTGACAAATACGCGTTATGTGAGCGGACAATTGTACGTGTTTGTAAATACGCAAGAATTAATTAAGTAATATTTTACTAATTAAGCCACTTTGAGGTTTAAAACTTGGTGAATATGTAGAATAGTACAAACAAACGTACATGCCATATTTCTCCAAAAGTCCAAAATGTCAGAATACGTCACTATTTGACGCGGCCGACGATAATTGATATTGGTAATATCCCTCCTCTGCGGTAGTTTGTTATCAATCAAAACAGATATACAGTCAAATCGACTGAAATCTTCAAATAATATTTTGTAATTAAGAGACAAGGGCACATTTGAAAAATAGTGCGACCTCACATTTTTCAAAATTGATATTTTGGCGTGTTTATAAAGCTTTGATATACATTAGCCCTCACCTGAAATGATTAAGACCAAATCAGTGCCCTTATGGGTAAAAAGAATGATTTTATAATAAAATGACTTCGGCGACATTTATTCAGCATCCGATGGAAATGGAAACTGAGATGATTCCCACGGCATGCGCCCTGTTTGACCGGTCTGTGAGCTTTGTGTTTTTAATATCAATGAGTACGAGTCTATGTTATCAGTAATGAGTTTGTATACAGTATAATGTTAAAATGGTCTAGACTATTATTTGCGAGCAAATTTAAGAAATTCCATATTTTGTGAAAATGTGACACTGCCGCTTGTAAAGTGCAAATGACAAGTTTGTTATTAACAGAGTCAGACTTCTGTAACGATTCTCGGCGTAAAAATATAAATTCTAAAATAACATTTGCATGGATTATATATTTTTTTTTGAGTTAGCTAACCAATTTACGATATTGGGCTATTTCAGATACACTCCATACACCCCCTGATATAAGAGAACTGGAATTGAGTATATGTTTCTTTTATGTGGGTAATTTAAAAGTAATTTTGAATAGGCCATATTCAGGTGCCATGTCAACTGAGTCATTGTTATCTGACACTCTTTAAACCTCGAATCACCAAGGGGTTTTCTACAACATTTACGACAGGAGAGGTTTGTGGTTAATCCCCCTTTTTTTCTTAATTAAAGGACAAACATCATCTTGTTTGGTACATGTGTCTGAGTTCTAAGTAGGCCCTTCCTTCAAATAAAGTACAAACATATCAAGCTTTAACAATATGACGTCACAGTGACGTGACGTCATAACTGACAGTTTATTTTTAACGTTATTTGTAAGCAAATCTCCAAAACCAAGGGATTTTTCGACCGCTTTCGCCACTCTTGCAAGTAAAATTGGTATTTATATATTTGGCAATGATGGGTGCCAAATGCCTTAGATCATATTCGTGTGCGTTTTTTGTTGTACAGAGAATCTTCCGTTAGGGGGCACCCCCTTTTGTCCTGACGAGGTTAACCTTGACCCTGAAATGAATTCAATACCCCTATGGAATCTATGGAACCCTTAATTCCAGTTGTTCCTTTAATGGGAAGTATGAAATTCCTCCTTAATAACCAATTAGAGCAGCAAGGTGAACAACTACTCGTATATTTATTCAATCATTCTTTTAATAATTTACATTTTATCTCAGATAAAAAAAGAGTCTAAGAAATAAGATATCGTGCTTTTAGCAAAAGGGAAAATCTAAAATTGTACTTTTCATAAAGTCACAAGCGCAACCTTAAGTTCTATGTCGCTGAGCACCTACTTCATCGTAAAAATAACACGGATAACGACTTCTCTAATGTGCCGAGCTATTGATTCTTGTTCAGGATTTCCTGTGCCGGTAGAAGACGTATCTCAGGCTTAGTTCTTTTGGGAAACCTAATTTTATTCAGCTTGTATCGGTAATAACAGTGAAGTCAAATTCCGCTGCGAGTTCCGTGAAATAGATTAAACACTTTTCCGACAGACCTGGGACTTGGCATACTCAGAGTCTTAATTAAGTGCATGAACATAGGATAAGCACTCACAAAATCAGAATAGATGTTAATATGGTGTCATATTGAAGATAATTAGATCCGTCCTTAGATTTTTGATATTTCAACCACAACCATTACTCACAATCATTCTCAATTATTACAACGCATTTATGAGGACATTTTAACTTTATTTCAATTCACTACACATCATAAAAATTACAAAATGTCAGTGATATAGAGGAGGCTAGCAAAAGGCCAATTAGGCCCGAAAACACTCAACCCCTATAATAGTGTACAACACAAGATGCAGGACATCTTTTCAACGATCAAGAAACAATACAGGACAGCACAAGGGACATGCTCCCAAGATTATCAATTGGTATATTCAGAGATTAGGTTTTCTTTGAAATGGCTTCGAAAATGTTTCACAGATTTTAATTGCTCAAATATGGTTGTAGGGAATTCCATAAAGCGGGATCATAATTTCCATTTGAGAAAAAATTTTTTAAATATGTTATAATTTTGGGGAATTTCTCGTGTGATAGTCATGATTTCCAAATGTTTACAAAATATTTATCAAGGTTACTAGTGATTGTTGGCAACTTACTTTTTTATAGCTATCCAAACTTCAATAGCGACAATTTCGGGTCACTTGGGGTTATTTCTTTCAAATCTATCCATATATATTTCGGCATCGTTTGAACGCATTTTGAGTCACACCAGACCCCAAAATCATCGATAAAACATTGGTGAATATACAGCTCTGTAATACTTCGCACTGTTTAACAGTGACATAATTGTTCAATGATTAATAATCAAAAGTGTTTTATTGAAAAATTTGTTCTCAGCATTCAGCGTTCATTTGACGTCAATTGTTATGTCTCAGTCTAATCGAAAGAATTGCACACAGACATTATTACCCGTTAGAGGCCCTTGGATCAGTTAATTGCGATATATGTAGATGAGACAGATAAATGCGTACTATTGTATGATGAGATTTTCATGACTTCGCATCAACCTTGTGCTGATTGCAACAGATGTATTGGATCTGATAGCAACGTCTGTGAGAAATGCAATTTACTCCCAGGGCTCACCTGAGAGGGTGGTCTGAATGGAAATATAATAAACACGTTAGGGAGTCTGTTTATAGCTCCCTCTGGCATATGCTTTTGACATAACAAACCACTTAATTTGAAGTTATTTTTAAGTGTTATCCTGAGTTAGGACACTCAAGCCAAAGTAAGATTGTCTCATCCTTATACCTTTAGTAAAGGTCGGGACTGTGATTTCATTTCAAATACCAGTATAAATTTTATAATGTTTCCACTGATTTGAAGCCTGTGATGTTTTAATAATATAATAACTAATAGCAAGATTTATATAGGCGCCATTATGCTAAATTAGGCCTCTAAGCGCGTTTACAAATGGTCGCGATCACTGTGGCCCACCAACCATTAACCATTTAGCATCATTTCCATGATGCAGCGATCGTGATCAGCGCTTTCCCGTATCAGCAAACATACATCGAGATTACCATCGCAGCCGGGACCGACTTCCCAAATAGCGTCATAAGTAAATCGGGACAACCAAGCGGTTAATGTTCTTGTCCCGGGAATTACAAGATAGCTGATCTCACAGGGCTCGAACGCACGCCTATACGCATGGATGAGCTACACTGGAGACGACGATTACCTGATTGAGCTATCTTGTCCGCAGATTGTTATGGCCTGACTACGTTGCTACAATAGAAAGATTTAGCCCGGTGCGCCAAGCGTGAATGCGGGGGAGGACAGGAGACACAGGAACAAGACGGATGGGGAAGGGTAAAGGGGTAGGACAGGACAGAGAGCAAAGTGCACTTTATGGATTAAAGAGCACAATTAAACGACCACACAACACAACACACATACTGTAACTGCAATTATATTGGCAATGAACAAAAACAAGGCAAAGCCTTGGAAGCAGAGCTGCAGGCTGAAGTAAAGAGAACAACAACAAGCAGTAAACAAACCTAACATACAATAGGGCACTCCAAGAAAATTGCCGGGCACAAGAGACAGAGTGCACTAGCAAATTGCAGAGCACGGAGAAAAAAGACTAGAGGTCTACACTAACCACAATAAAACAGAAAAACAACCTACGTTTCTAACAGATAAACCGTTCTTTATTATTCTTGACTGTCTCAAATGCTTAGTTCCAATGTAGGGGGAAGACAAAGTCCATTGCATTAAATCAGACTTGACCTTTAGCACCCTGCTGTGTATAAGCAGTTAAGACATTTATTAGAATTTCAAATTAAGTGATAGTTCTGCATATTTCCCATGGGGTGATATGAGGTTCAATCCCCGCGGAATTATAAGCCTTTGTTGGTATTCAAACAATTGTAACCGTGCTACAATTTTCCTGTAAAGAAGCGGCTGAGTGGACACTGATTAATTCAGTTTCACAATGGTTGGTTAATGACAAAAGACTTATGCCATGGTTGGCCGGGCGTCAAGGAAACTTTGTAGCTTTTCGCTACTCGCTTAACACATTAAGTGCCATTGGGAGTCCATAGTACCCAAGATTTGTTTTTTCGGCGATTTCTCCACTCGTGAAAAAATCGTTTTCGAACTCTAATTGTTTTGTATTGTGTTACTATCGATACGCCTTTCTTTCCATAAAAAATGGATATTTAGCAATTTGGTCCCCTAGGGACCCCCCCCCCCCTTAGCACCAACGGGAGTGTGGGATTTTAAAAATAAAACTTAGCAAACCCTGTTGCCAGAAATATTTGTCTGGCTTATGTTGTTCATATTCAGACACAAAATTATTCACTATCAGAAAAAATAACCCTTTATGGGCCTGAAAAGAAGCGATTCCATCATCCTGCGACTGCGTGCGCCATTGGCTGTACAACCTATGGCCAATACGACTGCCCCCACAAAAAATTCAAGACTGTAAAAATGGTATGTATTTGTTAATCTATGTAAATTGGTCCTTCTAGAGCAATATAAACTCAAAATGATTTGCAATGTGTATGCTGTGGAGCAGGGTCCGCGGAAACCTGTTACTTGTTTTTGAGCGATTTTTGACGCATTTTCTGAAAACAATGATTTCCCCTAAGTTCCAGACGATAAACCGGAACTCATTATATTGTCCATCTTTGGCCTTCTCTTATGGTCCCCTCAAATGTGGTATGCGTTTCATTTGAAAAATTTCATCGGGAAGTGATTTCCTTGGCACAACTTGAGTGAAAATACCTTAGGCACTTCAGTGTTAATACAATGTTGGCCTATTGGCTGGCCGAATGAAAACTTAGTGGCTTTTTGAAATCATAATTGAAATGGGCATTCTGTCATACTTGAAAAAAGAATCGCCAAAATTCACATTGCCTCAACTGTTTATAGAGGCTGGTTTTAAAATACTACGAAAAGGGTGGAAGTTATCGGGCATCGCATGTGAAGTTCGGATAAAGCCTCTATGCATGCAATAACCATCCACATAATTTCCAAATTTCTTGAAATGGTTGTGACTTGTTCAAAAGTTAAATGATTGGTCATTGTTCAAATGAAAGGAGTTGTGGCAGTTCAAGTAAATGAGTGTGCATTGTTCAAAAGTGAAATGAGTTTGGCATTGTTCAAAAGTAAATGAGTTTGCCTTGTTCAAAAGTGGACAAGCAACATCCATGGAATAGCTACAAATGTTGTGAATGAAATAAAGCACTTAAGCAGTGGTTCATTACACAAAGTATCCTATGTGGTCTTTTTCACAATGCGTCTTAGTCTCAGTGGCAAGTCATTCAGTAGTAGCGCGTTTATTATTGCGCTAGTACATTATTGAAAAGAGTGAAGAGTAACATGGGGACGAAAGTCGGGCACTTCAATGCTTCATGAGCTTTTCCTGGGAATACCTTTATAGAGCGTACCTCTATGCGCAATGGTATCATCATGCTATCGAATCCGTATGGTTTTGTTATAATCGACGTAAGCATAGCTACTACGTTGTAATCATGCGTCATCTATGAATGATCATACTGAATACCGAGAACCATAAGTCCCACGTATCGCAATCTTTGCACTCCTCAAGAACAAGCAAAATGCCAAAATGTTTTCCTGATCACCATTCCAATTATAACCAAACACTACATTGAGACACCATCCACAAACTTGAATACAACTTAATTATAACTTTTCCTGTGATATCACAATGATATTTTTAATTACAATTAGTAGATTTGGTTTGTTACCATGGTTTTGATTAGTTTGTTTCAAAACACATAAGAATTTTGAGGTGTTGCTTAATCCAAATTTTAAGTCCATTTGAGTTTGGAATGCTCTAAGCCTCTAATTTATATACCCAATCTGACCCCATGTCCTGGAACAAAGACATTTACCTATCATATAAAGTCATGGATCTTCATGGTGCATGACTGCTTGTCGCACACAAGAACTTAAATGTCCGTCTTGATTAAAGATTAATAATAAGTTTAAGAACTAAGTTTCACACTTATTGTATACGGTTTTTCTGGCACCTCTCGTTTGTGCTGGGGTTCCTATGGACTCCGCTCTGAAATCACTTTTCCGTTGGGAATTTTGACAAAAACGCCGGTCACTGATGGGTACAACAGACGACCACAAAACAGCAAAAAAGACACAAAGTATATCGGTGGTACCGTCAAATGGCGCTCCAAGAACCGATTTGTATGTCTCCACACAAATTTTCTCTCACCCAAAAAGTAAAAAATCAAACTCGCTTTTTCGAATGAACCTTTTCCATAAAATTTGGCCATACAGGAAATAAAATACTTTAACATTACTGACCGAACATTTTAAAAAGTTACTCCAGCACGTTTGAAGAGGCAAACTAATTAGTAGCGCCATCCAAAATGTTTAGTTATCCTAACTAAGCATAAAAACGCCAAATTTGCCGATTTGATTTTTCCACCAAAATATACGCAACGATCCCCATTTTGTACAAATTTATTGAATATTTAGAAAATGTTGCTACAATGAAGTACTACTCTCTTTGTGATGGCGGCAGCGAGACGAAAATTTTTTTCCACCTATAGTAATTCTGGTTAAATAACATAGTAAATTCAAGAATGCAGTTTTTAATTACAATGTATTCACCTGAAAGATGCAATTTTCACTTTGAATTCAATCAAACATTTAATTGTTCTAGTCTGACATGTGCAGTGGTTCGTTGAAGTTCTCCTTTTACTATGAAAGGATACGCTGAAGGATGGAATTACAGCCAGACATTTTGCAGCTGTCTTGGTCAAAAACACCTTACGGTCACATTTCAACTTAATTAAAGTTGTACCTTACAGGGTAGAATCTAAGAACCCGCTTTAATCACAAATTACTTTCTTGTAATACTGCTCAAGACTATGAAAAGATTGTTGGTCGCTAGTAGTCCGTTGACTTTTGCATCCCTTAGAGTTAAGTTTCAACCATGTGCATATGTAATTACATTTAATCTGACCCGTTCAACTTTGGACAGCACATCGGAGAACGTGAAAATACAATACACTTTCCAAATAAGAAGCTGTTTATCTGAGAAAATATAAAGAACTCTAATATGTGTTTTCGATATTGTATTATTTTTTCATAAGTATTATTGCTTAAGCACAATATGTTGTAATCCCAAAATAAAACTGGCCGGACACTTAAGAATATCAACCAGAATAACCCCCATAATCTCTTGCCTGCTATTATCCATACATGTAGATTGCATTCACATTGTTGTTTTTCAGCAAAACTCTTTTTGAGGCTATCAGTTCTCCTTTTGACCGGAAATGCTCTTAATCCGTGTATTTTTGGAAAAAAAAAAATTTTAACTGATCAGAAGCTATTGTTTTCTTTTTAATTAAAATCTGACAGTAAAGAAACTGAAAGGGGGCCCTTCGTGACTACAAAACAGCCTCATCCGCCCGACTTACCTAAAAAGGTTGAGATTTTATATCATTGAACCGTTTGTCCTAGTACAGTACTTGCGTATAACCATAAGCGTGCAAATAGTCGATCATCTCTTTAAAACATTCCTAGTTTTGTATTTCTGTCCGTAAACGTATCATATTATATGTGACCTGCTCCCACAAAACCAGACAAAAGTCCCAGATACTTTAGAGGAAAAAGGAAAAAAGGATCATAACTTGTGTAAATCATAGAAAACAAAACAATTTCAAAGCCTATATTGATTTTGGATACAGAAAAAGGGCACTGTTTACCTGTTTTACATCATTTTAAAGCTTGGTTTCTGAAGCATTTTCACATCTGCACACTCTCAAAATTAAAATTTCCGACTTTATTAATCCGGTTTTGACGATCTGTATGTATTTAAAAGCTTTTCTTACCATGTCTCTTACTGGCTATTTACTTATATAATTCAATAATAAGCTATCCAATTTGGTCGTAATGTCAGGGGGCTCAACTACTACTCACGGCAGACAACTGGCTTTTATGTAGAGCACAGCAATCCCAGCTTATCTATGGTTGTTCCCATAAAATGTTGGACAGCAATGTCCTTATTCAATTAAATGACCTATTCTAATGCCAGTAGCATCTTACCTTTGTCTTCAACCGTCTCGCAAACTCTATATAACGCCTGTTTTTCTTAATGTAATTTGCATAATCTTCTCAAAACCAAATAAATAAAATATTTGAATAAGCTTATCCCACGATAAAAGCTTGTCCAACATACTGTCGTCTTTTAAAGGAATACCACTTAGAATGGACTAGAGCAATATAGTTTAATACACACAAGCTGATAGGTTTGTTATTTGAATTAATAAGAAACCAAAGCGGTAGTGTATTAATGAATGTCATTCCCTAATAAATCAAGTGAACCGTGACAATCGTACTAAGAGGGACGATTTAAATTGTTGTTTTAGAAGATTATTCAGTCGGCTGTGAGAGACCTCTCCCTTGTTTCTGCCTTTATAGTTAAAGATGGGTGTTATACAAATAAGGAAACGCTCGCAATAAGAATTAGCCTTAACCGTTTCCTCCCTTAGTTTTATACGATAGAGAGTGAGCCAACAAAATGCATCCTTATAATGAACGTCCATGCGCTCAAAGTAGTTCAGAACAGTGCCATTTAATTATAGGACCAAAGCTAATAATTTTTTGACCTGAGTCATATAACTGATAGTCCTTAGGACAAGCGGCTAGGGCCGACGACCAGAGCAACCCTATACTTACCGTTCAAATCGCACTCTGAAGACTCTGAAGTTTCTATTGTCATCTCCAAGTCTAAAATAATAGATTAAAATTTTTACGCTCGAAGTGGGGAACGGGCCCACGACATTTAAAATTACAAGAAGATCGTATAAACACGCACGACACGCACTCAGCGCGCACAGATTCACTTTTTGTATTACTTAAATAAATACTTAAAAAAAGCGCAACACATACCTGTTCTTCTTTATTGAGGTTACGTATCGGCCCCCTAGCCGCTTCTGTCCTAGGACTTGATTTGCTGTTCATGTTTTTTAGGACTGCAGGCATCATTGGTTTTCGAATAAGGGGTCAACGGTCAAACTGAAACTCGGGCTTAGTATCCTGGAGCCTCGATTACAATAAATGGTTCCCCAGTAACATATAAGAGAACTAAGACGACGGATACACGATGCTCTACCGCATTAGGAAGAACACGTGAACATCAAGAGCTGTTCAACACATGCACCTCCAGCTAACCAAGTTTCAATCGCAAATCAGGGAGGACATGTGGAAGATTGAAACTAAAAGGTAAGACCGTTAAGATAAATTACTTTTGATGTTGCAATTGTGATCAACCATGCCTAAAAATGATGCTCCGTTGACAAGTCTGTTCACTGACATCAATGTTCAGGTGTGAATTGGACCATATCTTGAGAACCACTCAACCAAAATGACAAAATTAAGGTAAAGATGCCTCTAGTCACCCCCATTTCTTTATGACAAAAATAAATCCACGTATATCAAATTACAGATCGACAAAATTCACTTTTCATTTTGGGAAACACTTCATTGTATAGTGAGCAATCATTAAACTAAATCTCCGCCCTATTAAGCGAGGGGTTATCAAAAAGTTTTAAACTTCAGCCCGAAGGGATATAACCAGGAACGTAATTGTATATGTGATCCTTAAGCACCTTTAATTACATAGTCATTGTGGCAAGTCCACACCTTATCCCACTTAACTAACTGTCCACTGTCAAAAATTTCGAAAATTTCAGGAGTCCTTAATACTTTTCCACATAGTCTCCGTCAAGAGTCACTATTTCTCTCCTCGCACCCGTTGCTTGAACGACACACTGGGCATGCCACCATTGTAGAAGTCCCTCGTATTACATTGAAAACCACTTGGTACGACATGTTCCACCCCTCTTCTATGACTTCATCAGTGCCATGAATCCATACCCCTCAGTGGAGTGTTTTCATCTGTGGGAATGAGAAGAAATCGCTTTGGAGCGAGATCAGGATCCTGTCCCAAAACAGCGCAATTCTGCCTTGACAGGTTCCCTCCGTGCATATACCCTGTAGGAGGAGTCAGTAATTGCTGAACCCTCTGTGTTGACACCTTAGACATGTGCAGTTGGTTGCGAACATATTCCACACACACTGCCATAACTCAGATCAGGGCCATGCTGATATGCTGAGAGTGTACTCGTTCGGTCTTCATGACAAGATCTTCTACTTTCTTCACTGTGGCTGCATCGTCCGTAAGTGACGGGCTTCCACTTCTTGCCTCATCTGTGGCGGGACATGTGGCCAGATTGGAAATTTCTTTTCCATATTTAACCGTGCTATATGATGATTACTCATCACCCATAGACAAGCCCCTTCATTTCATCATCGATTTGCTGGAACTGTAACCCTTGAAATCAGGAACTTAATCATTCCGCACTGTCTCATTTTTCTCCATCAGTGCAGGTTATGTTGTTAGCACCGGTTGCTTGACATCTTAGCGCAACCTGTAAGAAAGTAAAAATACTTAAGTGAACCATTTTTACACATAATGTAATAAGGACGAGTGACTATTTGTCACAAAATTCCATTGGTATACCCCTTCCCTTCTGGTGATGTTTAAAACTTTTTGATACCCCCTCGTATACTCCTCAATGGTGCGGTAAAGGACATTTATATGGTGATTGTTACGGGCGGCCGACCTATTTAGGAGTTAATATGATATACGAATGTTGATTTAGTTTTCTGCCTCATGCACGACAGAAATGCAAAGCAGGTTTTCTTATGGGGGGATGCATTGGGATAGCACGCCAGTTCAAAACAAGGCTTTCGGTTTTCGTTCGTGCTTGTACAATATACCTTCGAAACGTTCCGGTAGGTGTCCTCACCGATCAAGTGCAATTTTGAAAGACATTTGGTATCTCACAACAATCTCCTCCTGTATTTTAACCATTGAAGCAGTCCGAACGGATGGGTAAGGGGATATTGTTCCAGAAGTTTGGGTGCAGGCCCTCAAACACTGTCAAAGCCCGCCCGGTTGCCAAAGAAAGTAGCCTTGACAAGTGGTCCGGGTTTAAGCTGTTGAGCGTTTAGTGAATAATGATGATTTGCTGACGTGACAGATGCGATAACCATTAATGGCTTTGTAAAAGTGAGCCAACAGGATTTGATGAAATCCTGTCCTCGGTGTCAACCAATGGAGATCATGTAGAATTGGAGAGATATGTTCATGACGCTTTGTACATGTGATAAAAGAGTCCGCAGAAATTTGAATCTCTGAAATGAAGACAGGAGCATTTTTTGATAAACTCAAAAGAGAGTTATTGCAGTCCAAGATGAGATGAAACAAAGCATGAACGAGGCGCTCATATCCAAATATTGCGAATGCGGCCGATCTTATAAATACCAAAAGAAGCTTTCCGGCATATATATTACGAACATGGTCTTTTGCTTGCAAGGTGTCATCAAGCAAAACGACCTAGGTCCTTGTCTGCTTTGAAGCATATTGTCGGAAGAACCCTCCATGCAGATGACGGTACATGGGTAATGACGTCCTTTACCAGAGTTTATTTTGATCCCCCAGATCACGAGCGGACATCAGCCATACGGAATTCTAGCATGTTGATAGCTTGATAATTGTGAGTTGATATCAAGTCCAAAAATTGAGTGGTCATCACATAAATGACGTGATGCTTCGTGGTGAGCATTGAGACAAACGCCCAGTGGAGCACTATACCTTATACATCCAATGATCCTTGGGGAACACTCCCCAAGGACGCGGAAAAGGGTCCGAAGATGGGAATAATACCATTAACGATGGCTGTGTTGCGACTATCGAAATACCCATATTATACAGTACCACCTATGCCATACCTCCTCCTTTGGAATCTTTCAAATAACATACGTGTTATTTTATAGTATCAAATGCAGAGGAGTAGTCGAGCTAAACCCATCACTTGCTTCATGGCCTTTGTCAAGAACGAGTAAACATTCATTTGGGGTGACACCATCAGCGCATTTTCAGTAGAATGGAATGGCCTGTAGGCATAGTGCCTACAGAGAATAAAATATGCTCCTGTATGTACTCTTTAATATGCGAAGTCCAATCCTTACAGAACTTTGAAAATTACAAGGATAAAATTGGCTATATACAGGTCTATATTTTTTTAACTCGTTTGGGTGGGATATTCTGCTTTATTACTAATGGCTAATGTTTGGATTTGTTTTGGAAGACAGTAAGGCACAATAGATTTTGGACACACAGTTAGAGGCAGTGGTCAGCACCGTCTCGGCCTGCCAATCATCGAAGGGTAAAGTAGAAAGACAACGCAAGATAGGAAGACAGAAGAACAATTTTCACAACATCAAGGAGTGGGCAGGCTAAAGGTACATCACAAGCTAAGAAGATTTGCACAAGACGAATGTATGGAGGAAGATAGTTACAAACTGTGCAGAAGTGGTCGCCAATCGTCATATGTGACGGAGGCAGCAAGATAATACAAGATAGGCACAGTACCACAGACGCAAGCGAAAGTTATCATTTATATAGGGGAGATGTGGTACAATACCTTAGACAATTTAACAGTGACCGTGGGCAATGGATGAAGCTGGCAAGACTTGAAAGTACTCTCATTGAATAATTTTGGGCAAACCGTGTCTCAACCCGACTTGAACCATGTAAAACTGTTTTACATGATTTAGTTAAAGTGACAGACGGGTGAGAACTTATGTTGTTGAGTTTCTCACATTGATTTTATCATGAAAATACTAAGCCAACTTGATTTGAGCTCTATTGGGAATCTGGTAGTAGAATACAGATGAATTTATAGAACATATTACATTTTCTTATATAGAGCCCGGAGAACTGGCGAGTCACAGAATTAAATAAGCAAAATTAACATGGGTCTTCGCAACCCGGATCTCTGCGCTATCTAGGCATGAGATTACCATTCGGCCACAGAGGACTGTGGTTTACGTGGAGACCAGAGAAACGAGCGCTAATGTATTTCAGTCTTTATTTACGATGTTCAAGCGGCCGTAATTATAATTTTATAGAGGTGGGCCTATTGAACATGATTCTGCAGAATCTATGACGATGCGAAACTCAATCAATTCACGCGAGGATCAAGTAAATGATACAACCGAGAAAGTAAATTGGTACATCTTGTCTAGAACGCCCGGAGCAACTGGCGAGCACAGAATTAATAAGACGAAAAATACACAGTCTCGACCCGGATCTCTCGCTATCTAGGTGGGAGAATTACCACTACTCGCGGCCACAGAGGATGTGTTTCCGAACGTGCTTTATTTACAACGAAACAAGTCTTTATCATCCAATTAGCAATCGATTAATTTCAGTGAAGTATAGTAAACAAAAGTCAGTGAGTTTCATAGGATATAAACTGTTTTGGTATTCGATTATACCAGGCAAGTACGGTATAGTATAGCACTGAGTAAGCTTTAAAGTAGACGCAGAACTAAGACACCAAAACATAATTCCTTCAAATGAGGATAATGTTAAAAACACTAAGATTGCCCAAGACGATCCAGTTTCTTCATTCTTCTGGTAGAAATAGATAAAGCTTTGTACACAAAACAGTCTATATACAATGAAAATTGACAGAGCTGGAGAGGCTGCATGTCATGCGCACATCATCCATAATATCGCGTAACATTGCGTATTGCATCTAAAACCCGCTTACTGCTGTGATTTGCACACATTGGTTTTATATTTGCTATCTTTGGTACGAGGCGTCGTTTTAGTTGTCGTGAAAAGAAGTCATGTTTTTGGAATCCATATTTCTTGACAAATAAATGTGTGATATTTCGTTCGCAGATGTTCGGAATGTTTTTAAATTCCTAAGCGTCAATGGATTTGCCTAAAATTGTCAAGAATACAGGATAAGTGACATACAGAGGTTCGATGGTGATAATAACCTCTTCCTTTTTGTTCCTTGTTCTACAAAAGACCACGAAAAAAACCTATTGTTGGAAGGTGTTTCATTACGCTTTCCATTTTAATGTAAAGGAAGTATTTTTTTGTAGTTAGTTTTTTCCATAGCCACTGTATAGTGTTATTTATTTTCAGATCCGGAGAAACTAAATTGAAAAATACATATGCTTCTTCCTTTGAGTGTTTGTTATACATTCAATCTCACTTTTTGTAGAAAATAGGATCCCAGTGCTTACACAGCGTACTCTGTTGCGTATCATTTGGTGCGTGGAGTGTAATGGGTTGTTTATATGGGTGTGGTCTGGACGCATAACCCCCGCAGCCGCGCGCAAGTGGCTGTAGGCCTGCTAAAACTAACCCGGGATCCGTCCTAGCTCATTCATTCCACGGTAAGGGTATTTAGCCTGCTGACTATGTTTTCATTTTGTCGACTTATGGACCCATCTTTTTCACAGTCATGCGGGGACAATTGAATATTTAATTATTAAAGAACAATATACAGATGTTGAATCTTAAAAGGAATTTATTATGGAATAACAGCCCATTTTGGAACAAATAAATATTTGATGACGTCACGGCATTGATTGGTTTATTTTTTGCTTCGGTGGAACCCATTCAGGTCAAAAATGACGTACTTATCCCTACATTGAAAAAAACACCGATTATCGTCATCGACGTGTTTGAATCAGTAGGGAAACGGTAAATTTTGTACTGTTTAGAATAATACACGGTTGTCTTTGAGAAAAAAATATGCATTTGGGAGAGGTCATGTAAGACCTGATTAACTATAGTCGGATTTATATATACTCGGTCGCCCCCGACGAGCAAACTGATATTTGATACCTGACACGTGACCTGTTACCTGACACGTGACACCAACTATTCATCTCGTTCACCGTTTATAACTACAAATACGGCAAAGCAGCAAGAATTCTGTATCTTGTGTCCAGAAGTAATCGATCAAGATGTGAGACTCTACATTTGTGGTCTGTACAGGGAGCGGTAGGAAACGATCTGCTCGAGTGGGGCATGGGGGATATTGTCCAAACGCGTCATTGTGAAACTGATACATGCCTTTACTATGGCAGTCCCGGTCCCAGGGACATTAAAAAATCATCTCTTAAACCTTTGTTCAAAAGATCTTAGTAATATCATGATAAATTAAAAAAAAATATGAAGTTCACACATCATGCTCTGTTAATTACCTTGCATAACTCAAAACTCCAGAACTTCCCAGCAAAAGTAATCTCTATCAACATAATACCCTTTAAACAGACCGCCATGGCTACAGAGCTATGGGCTCTGTAGCCATGCGCACAAATACACTCTCTAGATTCAAAACAGCCCTATCACAATTATTATACACCCCAAACATTGCACTCCTGATATTGAGGTGTGTGAAGAATGTGTCGGTATGTGTTCATGTTACTGTCGTGGGAGCGTATGTAATGGTGATCAAGAATGTGGATGGAAGTGTTTTGGGTCTGGGTCTGTTTGCGTATTGTGTGTAACGCGCGAGTAGGTAGGGAAGTAAACGTTGACGTATAAATTTCATCAACATATGAATGGGGGGGACATTCCAACCTAACATCAACAGCGAATTCCAATCTGGAATCAACATCCGGCGTAACCCGAGTGCTAGTCTGCCAAAGCGCATACGAAACGGTTTTACACCAGACTTGACGAATGCTCGGCCTGGTCACGAGCTCATTTGGCGGCAAAGTGTTTTAATAATCCAATAACCATTCGATGGATTTTGAAGTTCAATAATTATGCCTAATATCATGACATTACTAAGACCTTTGAACTAAGTTTAAGAGGAGATTTTGTATTGTAACTGAGGCAGAGACTGGCATAGTTCAAGTCACGTAGCATTTCCCCAAATTACGTTGAAATCCCCAATGCCCAATCTAGCAGGTCGTGTCCCCCCCCCCCCCATTATCAAATTACAGGAAAGTCAGCAAGCAGGATCCTTAACTTCGCGAAAAGGATTGGTTCTCAGGACTGGTCTGGGCCGGGGCTGAAGCCTCAGGCATGGACCCTCAGCGTGAAGGCACGTGTGTCCGTTGTTTAAGCGTTCCGACCCATAACAATCTCAAGTTTTGATGTCTTTATCCTTCGTTTCGTCCTAAGTATTCTACCGCTACTCCCGCATCTGGGCCAGAGTTGATTTCCTACTGAAGATGTGCATCGAGAGGACCTTCTTCTTGCTGGAATCAAGGGTAAGTGCACCAGATACATAACACCACTTCGGCATATACATTTTAAAAACCAATTATGTTTCTTCCATATCGTCGGGTGGATCACATAGTGACGGATTTCAAAAATACGAATTTTAAATATGGTTTTCTGAGAAAATCCATTTGAAAAATAGCGAATTCTAGAGGTTCCCGTACACATCCCCACATATCGATTCAAACAAGCAAATCCGATTAAGAACGAAATTAACACCTGAAAGTTTCCTTTTAGCTAATTTCATGGAATGCTTACTCATAAAATGGATTGTAAATACATGGAAATTGAAACCACATATCCGTCACCCCAAAAATTACGTATCGGCGATTATGTTCTGACATAGTGACGGATGTTGATTTTTCCCTATACCAAGCGTTATTCAGCATCCGTCATTATGCAAAAGTCAACAATCGGCGTTTTTTTGATATCCCTGGAGCCAACGTACGTCATCTCGATTCTGCCAATTTGGGCTTATTACATAAATGGCGGATTTGCGTGGATGCCGATAATCATCCGCTTTGAAAAGTAAATATAATAAAATTTTTTTTTTTTTTTTTTTTTTTTAAATTAATTACATATTTTTCTTGCGTCAGAGATGAGAATATTTACTTTAAAAATTCCTGGTGTGAAATCAAGTATACACTCTTTGACAGAGGGCTCAACATCCGTCCACTATGTAATACACTTAATGCTCTGTTCTGCCACATACGTCAAAATTGCAAAATTTCTAATAAGAGGTTAATTACTGAAGTACTGCAACATACACCCAATGATATGGTGTATGTTGAATTCTCGTATGGTATAGCTATGTGAGTTTAAAACATGTTTTCGCTATTTACCATTGAGTTGAAACTTCTTTTTATTTGGTGAATAAACAAAGATTCCTCTTATGCGACACGTTCTCCTCTAGGTCATTACCTAGCGCGTGACAAATTGAACACGACTCATGTGTTCCGCATGTTCGAGTAAATCCTGATTAAAGGCTTAATAATGAACTATATAAATCCGTTTTTTCATTTATTGCCGTGAAATGATTATTTCCCATTTGCTTTTGCATGTTCTGTCGAAATTGAAGCGAAACGTTGCGCTCGTTGTTGATAACATTGATTTGACAAAATGTTCGTAAAACATTGCTCCATTGTCACTTAGCTTTCTCCCTCAGGTGTGCTCGTTAACTGTCGGTTCCTTAAGGTATATTGAGGTTGTAGGGACCCTCAGTAATTGACTGTAATTTATACCAGAGGCCTCATTTTCTTTGGACAGACATATCACTGAGATAAACGGTTGATTTTTGCCCCAACATTCATGACTCAGCCTGTTCCGACGGTGATCTGGGCCTCGAGAAATTACCATACCATCTTGAATTTAAAGACCAAGTTTACACTCCTCAAAGTACTTACTACAAAGGACGTTTCAAGAATTTATCGTAGTTCAACACTTGTCTTTAATCGTCACTATAGGGGTTTTACTATAAATGGTCTCACTAAATGTGATTTTGATTATCGATGATGGTTGAATAATTATGTTTTCGGCCGCTGATCAGCCGCCAATTGTTTGTCCGCCCAAACTCGCCTGAGGGCGCTAAGCCTTAAAGGACCACTAGGCGCAGGGGGGTGGGACTATGTCGATTAGTACGGGGCTGAGACGGGCCGGCACCCCAACACCTCTATCCTGACCTTTGCGCATGCGTTGTACTGCCCCGATGAATGTTTTGATATCGTGCAGCCCTATGAGCATACAGTCTGTTGAGCCCGGCTGTTGAGTGCACATATTACTGCCCAAGTACCCACAAATATGTCAGGGCCATTGGCGCACGTATTGAAACATAATATAATTACAAACATAGCAGAGATGCATTGACATGTCGATGCCATGGTTTACGAACGGATTTTCATGGCCATGCAAGCAAAGGCACACTGCCACAATACATACGCCGTTTTCTTCCACGCATTGCATACCAATGCAATGATTGTGTAATGTGTGGCGAAATGGAAACTTCAGACTGAGATTTAAAACATGTACTAGTAAAATTACATTGCCCGTGTTTTCCTACAACGCAAATAACATGGGATATCGTAGCTGAGTGAGCAACCTCGGGATAGCCTCATCAATGCTTCCCCACACAATCAGTCGCCGCGGTCAGCTATATTTACTATCATTTTTAGGCCAAGTATCGATATTCTTGCAAGTTTTTCTTGATCGTAGATTTTAAACATTGCTTTTGGTTCTCTTGCCGGGAATGGTGAACCTTTGAATCGATTCGCTACAGTCCATGCCCCGAACAACTGTGCATGAACTCTGATCCACAAAATAGACGTGTCGTCAATTGGGAAATTACCGTCCTCTGATACAGCTGAAATCACAACGATACTATTGCTCGTACTTTGTTGAATGTGTGCGATGTGTTGTAAACCTGTAGTAGAAGGAGAGTAGGCAACCGGCGAAATTTTAAATTGCGTTGGTCAGTTAGAGGAGTTTTGGAAAACGCGCGAATTTCAAAATATCAGGGTTTTTTACTAAAACTCTAGTTGGTGCTCACCTTGGGACGCCAGATAAATCCCGTTAAATTATTTCTTCTTTTCTCTGCGCCAATTTCAGCACTGGGCGCTATCTGGTTTAAAAGAAAATGGTCACCCCAAAAAAACGAACTTTTAGCGGAATTTCCTATAGTTTCTGACAGGCATCCAAAATATCCCTTCTCCAACTTTAGTGCATTAACTTTGGTGTCCTGCCCCCCCCCCCCCTGACTAGGCGCAACTTAAATTAAGGGCGACTATCGCGTCCAACCTAAATACCTGGTATTATTCTTATTTATTATTAAAAGTGCGTCCAAATATTGAAATGTCACGGCTTGGGATAACGTTTAGGCCCCTCTTATAAACTAATTGCTTTTATCGCCGTTGTTTTTCTGGATCATAATTCTTTTACTCAATGTATACGTTTACCATGTCAAACATCAGAATTTCTGAATGGTTTCATAACTCCCCCGCCCCCATAAAACAGTCGTCGTTTTGCCTCACCACGCTCTACTTGGTCATGCCAACTGTAACGGTAGGGAATATGTTAAATCCTGTTTTTAACTTATCACTAAAACAGACCATGGAAAACAAAGGTAAGCCTTAGTTACATAATTGTATCAAAAAAATTGACATAATGAAAGGACCCTTACTGAAATCACTTCCACGAGTTTGAACAATTTGGATTGTTTCCTTCTGTGAAAACATTAAAAACAGTAAGAGTTTCCCCAGGGGGGAGGTGGCAGTTTGTGTCCATTTATTGAAAGAAAACAGGGACGTTTCACATCCCTGACGAATTTCAGTGTACTAGCATATTTTGCGACATAATTCAAAAGCATTCAGACCGGGAGCAGCATTGTACTTTGAGGCTTGTAGTAGATATTGATCTGGCAGGTGAAAGATGGATTCGCCGGGATCTGCAATATTCAATGCAATGGTCCTAAATCTGAGCTGATGTTTAACAATGTTTTTCAGTTTGGGTAGATGCTGGAATTAATGTTAGCATCTTTGTTCCAGAAATTGCCAAAAAACTGCCACCTTCCCCCCCAACCTCTTCCTGTTTCTACTGTTTTTTACGATTTAAACATCAAAATTGTTTTCAAACTGATGGAGTGATTTCAGTAAGGTCCTTTTCAATTATTTCCAAGTTTTCATGCCATTATGTCCCTTTTGAATACGTGATCACCAATGTAATTTATTTTCTGATTGGATACAACCATTAAACAGTCGTGCTATCAAAACCGCAGATTGAGATACAAATGAAATAGATATGCATATGGAAATGAATACGTATATGGAATGCAAAATTTACTGTCAGAACAGAAGAAGAGAAAGTCAATGCCAAAAAAATGAAGTTTACATCCCATCGTAGGACAATTATCCAATTACATATTTTTTTTGTTTTGATTAATTATGCATCCGACTACGGAATTCCCCCCGCCCAAGTTATTTACAGACCTTAGCTATTCCAAAAGGCATTTGCCTAAGCTAGTTAATTTTACAAACCAGATTATAAATTTATTTGCTGCATCTAAGAACACTTCCCGCAGCCCTATCATTAAAGACACTGGTAATTCCCAACCGTAAAATTACATGCATCTGACGAAGAAAACCCCCAGCCCCAGTATGTAAACATCATTTTTACTAACATGTAATCTCATCCGTCGGAAGAAATGATTACAGGGTAATGGAGTTGATGCTTCCGGTTGTGTATCATCCCTTAGCATATTGAGGTTTCAGTAACGTGCTGATAACACCGACGACGGTCAGTTTCGTCCGATCATCAGGAGGTTTGCAGGTATCTCATCACACACTGATTGGCTGCGATATGGGACTCATCATCACTCATGTGATTGGCGGAGATGTCGCTCCTAGAAACCTCATTAATTTTTCTCTTGCAGCTCCATTTTATTCATCATCACTTTATTCATAAAAACAAACAAACAACGTATAATTTATACACTTATAAAAGTTCCCTAGGACTGTTTCCCCAGAGTTGAATCCACGCAAGACTTCTGGCAAAATATACATGACTAAGACGAACAAAAAAAACAGATAATTAGACGATTGTTGTTATTATTGCACAATCGTTAGCACGTACATAGTGTGCAAAAGTATAATAATAATCTTATTTACCATTTTAATAAGAGGTGGATTAATCCCTGAAGGGTTCATTTTTAGATAAAAATATGCTAGGAGGAAAACGATCGCTAGCTAGTTAAATTTCCCCTGAATTGTTTTTTAGCTAGCGGCTATTGCACATTTGAGAATTATAATCACCAGATATGGATGCCTTTTGGCAGGAGCATCGGCACCGCAGCATCGTGTTTCTTCTTTCCTTTTAGCTGCATGATGACAATACACCAGGTATTATATTAGTCTTTAGTCACTGCATACCTTAATTTAAGGAACTGTTAGTATTTAATAAATACAGATTTGTAAGTCCTACAAAATTTCCTGAAAATCACCCCCAAAACGAGCTTTTCGGCAATGAACGTCCATAAATTTGCATATTTTGGTATTTTGCACGGGAACAGTTAGAACGCACAGTTAACGTCTACTTTTTAATTATACTCACCCTAAAACATTAAGTCTCGCATCTTATAGTAGATTCGCGCTGAAGTTGTTTACCTTTATTCTGTCCAGGGGGGGTTAGATTAATGAAGGGGTAGGGACAGAGTTTTATTTCAAATATTACATAGTCCAGTCAACAAATTCTGTTCTATGAACCAAGAGTATATGGTCCAAGAAAAACTCGAGACAACACTACAGACGCAATGCATATCAGAGCGCAAAATCTCGTATATAAGGCACAGGTGGGCACCGCCTGGGAAATACATAATTTTTCCAAAATATTTTTCCTAAAATTATAGAATAAGTTTCTACGTGTGTTCTCACGTCTAGTATGTGCAACATTCTCTAGAAAATGAATTAATGTCATCTCAATTTATGCCCTGAATATTCAGTGAATACGGGAAGTACACCATGATTCATTGACTCAGCAAATATGGGGCTTTGATCAGTAATCCCTCGTATGTAAGACCAAACCCCTCACAGATTCCTTTTTCATCTTGAAACTGCAGAACCATTGTTATTACCCATGCGCTGAAAGGATTGCATGTGTTATACCATCACCCATTTTGATTAAGCTATTTTCATGACGTGAAACACAAATTACCTGTCCTCTTTCACGAATAAATAGGTAGATGTTCTACTGTGTGGTTTCAAAGAAGGGTGAACAAAGTCATGAGAAAAAAGTTGGCAATACCCTGTGACTAAACATCTTGTGCAGAACCACACCCGTAACTGCTGCGAGTAAACCCCATTTCTTATGCAATTTATTGCGTCCATGCAGACTCGAAAATGCTATAGAAAGCAGGTGCACCGTTGCCGAACAAACTGTTCACCTGAATAGAAAAGAGGTCCCTATATTAACATGATACGTTATGGTGTTGGTTCTGCCCCAAGATGTTACGTCATAGCTTGTCAACAACTTTTCTTTCAGGATTTTTGGCTCGTCTTCGTTTCCTTTTGAATAAAGGAAAATACGCTCAAGTTATTGAACTCCCCAGCGTGAAGTTTTTTATTTTCTTCGTGAATGATGCTGTAGCTCAATCTAAATTGGGCGTGAAAACAAAAAATTTCAAAAGCCTTTTAACATCATGGACACAATCAACAATGCTTTGCAGTTCCAGCGAATTGCTGGAGTCATGGAACATGATGTACACCCCCTGGTCACTGACTATTCAGAACAAAAAGTAGATGACATTTTACTTCATTTTCAGAAAAATGTGCACATACTAAAAAGTGAGAACAACGCGTAGAACTATTTGATAATTTTGGACAGTTATTTAACAAACGTATGTAATTTGTTATGGCGCGTACACCTTTGTAAACCATGATGATATCTGCCCGCTAAGCTAGTATACGATGGTTGCCGGCAGGTGGGAATCGAATGCTATTGAATGGCGTCAGACATGTTCATCCAAGATTTGAACAGCTGAATATGGCCGTATAGTGTTTTTCTTTATGTTGTGCAGTTGGTATAATAGGTCTCCGGTCTTGCAAATCTCCCCCCACCTTTCTTCTCCCTCTCTACGCGCACATGAGAAAAGCATGCAACTGATTGCTGTACAGAAAATGGTTATACAACATATTTTGGGCATCGCCCTTTCGTCAGGTGAATGAAAGTGACGCTAACAAGGTTTGTTAGTTGGGTTGTTTGATTGACTGGCACCTTCAGCCCTCAATGCCTTTTAATCTGTAGACAAGTGTAACTGCACTATTAATTATTACCGGTTGCAGCAACACTTTTTATTTGACGGTTTGCATTTTTTACATACTTATTATTGCCGATTCCAGCAACGTATTAACTTGACGGTTTTAGCAACATTGTTTTTGACGATTGCAGCAATATTATTATTTATCTTATGGATTTTTGTTCGATGAACAATATTCCCCCGTGTGACGTCAATTCGTCATTTATACTGCAGGTGTTTTAAGACCAAAATTATATGCAATGGATTGGATACAATTATGGGGTTTACGGTACAATGTACAAATTGACTGCCATAAGGAATGACTCGGAATTAAAAACCAGAATTAAGTACCAGATAAATCCCAGAAGAATTTGCTAAGTGGGCCCTCTCGTAGATCAACAAAAAAGAACCCTGAAAAGCATTCCGGATTTTCAATCTAAAATATCACAGCCCATCTGTTTTCCTACGTGTGTGACTACATAGCGTAGTCTTTTTTACCACATCCACGCAGAAAATCACAAATTCTCAAAATTTCCTCGCTCTCTTTCACGACCGCTTTCAAACACTGCAAACATAACCTCCCAGGAAAACACTTTAGGATTTTTTATAAGTCAATTAAAATTCATAGGCAACTGAGAATGTTATAACTGTATGAAACGCAAAAATTACGGTATGACTTATTGGATTGAAGATGGCTTGATCCATAAGAAAAAAAAGTATTACTTATATATAACACAAGGCTCAGAGATTTTGAAATATATGTTTTTAAGTATTTATTAATTACAAAACGTGCGAGATTAAATAACGTACAATGCTCAAATTCAAAAATTTGAGATGATTGGAATTTTCGTTTGGATGTAGTATACTTTCATGAGTATATAGTATAACACTACATAGATTATCCGAATCCGGATTTTATTATAAAGTTGAACAAAATTTTAGCGTTAAGCTATTTTACGTAGTGGTTATATGTGCATAATTATTATGTTATGGGGCCGTATGCCTCGGAAAGAACGCTGCGTCAGCTATAACTATTCTAAATCGGCTGTATTATTTTCTTAATTAACGACTAAGTTGCATAGGTTCTCACTGCACTCCGTGGTACATAGGGGTCCCAAGTGCCCCCCTCCTCTGAAAACCACCTTTCCATCGGAATTTTTTATCAAAACTCTAGTCATTGATAGGGTACATCAACACGACAACATAATAGGAAAAAATAAAATCGGTTGTACTGATTCAAAATGGCGGCCCCAAAAACGATTTTTGAAACGCGCACCCAATTCTCCCGCCCAAAAATGAAAAAAAAAACACTTTCCCGAAGGACTTTTTCCATAAACTTTGGCTCATAACAGTTAGACCGTCTACAGTCTCGGTCTTCCAATGCAGGGCACAGTAGGTTCAAGTGACATAAAATCAAACTTATTTATTTGGAATTGCACTTTTAAAACAGTCGCACTCACCAACACGATGCATCCAATGTATATACAAAAAAAATCCAACACTAAAATCCTAAAAATAAAATCAGATCACTGGACCCTCCCTGAACCCTTGGGCATCGGTCCTGTTAATACTGCGCTGACACCTTCTGACCCCAATCGCCGGCAATACGCCCTCATACGAACCAACTTGTCCACTGATTAAAAAAATTCAAAATACCACTCGTGTGGATTGGGTATTGACTCAGAGGGAGCTATTAGTGTCCATTACCTCGTTTATACCAGAGACCCTGGGAGGGTCTAAATAACATTAGGACAGCAATACAATTACATTGCGTGAAATAAAAAAATTTAAAAAGTCATTCTGGTGCGATTTCTTGGCAAACAAATTTTGAGAAGCTCCCCCAAAATCTCTTTTTATGCTAATGAGTAATAAAAACTCCATGACGATTTGAATTTTTCCAACCAAAATATGCGTAACTGATATTTAAAGGCAATTTCATACAATCTTGCAAAAATAATTTGGCGTAAAACATTGCGCACGAAAAACGAAATCCTCCTGGGTCCACTGGAGCGCCCATCCCCCATGCCATAATGTTAAAAAGGTCATAACAGAATTCCCCTGTCTAATTTTAAAGAAATCAATTATTTTCATATATGCATTATACAAAATATCCTTGTAATTTTTTCAAAATTCGCTAATAATGGAGAAGACTGGAATCCTGTTTAGGAGTCTTAAACCCTTCGTCTAACTGAGCCATTTTTTTAACAAAACTCCCGAAGGGGTGGTTACCACCGACCCCAGGTGTTTTTCGTTACTGAACCCCGATTCATCCGAGTGAATTTAGTACCGCAAGATAGCTTAGAGTTTCATTCTTTCCATTGTAACCAAAATAAGTACTAACATCCCCATTATGACGTCACCATGACGACATATGCTGAGGAAAGTCCGAAAATACTGAATATAGGGTGGAAATTTAAATTTCGCAATTTTAGTAACTCAAACACCTTATTATAGCTCTAAAATGCTTCCATTAATACACTTTTTTAATTTAAAAAAAAAAAAAAACCGCATGAAAATCTGATTTCCCTAACCTTTTTTGGCGAAAAATTGCATTTTTCACTGTGTGTGGTTCTATGGAAAGGGCAGGTTTGCTGACATGCGAACTTTATGACGCCCCATTGTGACGTACTGCTAGGCTGTTGGTCTCATTTTTGATATCAATGGAAGAGGATGTGATGTGGATGTTCTGTGGTTGTTCGGCATGCAAACTCCTCTCCTTGTCCACCAACGGGAGTGGAAGACCTTGTCCACTTACAGGCACTATCTTGGATGTGCTAAATCAGAAAATAGAAAAAATCATGAAAATCTGATTTTTGAGGTTTGTAACAAGTACAGGTATCCCTAACATGCCCTACAAGTATAAGCCAAAAGCCACCCAATAGACAAAAGCTTATATTGTAATCATTACTGTCTTTACATACACTTACCGCATACGTAATTGATGGAGATTCATATTTTGAAAAAAGGTGGGGGCTTTTCTCACTTTTCTGTCAATTTTTAGATTGGAAAATTTAATTATGTGAATTCCTTACCTCACAGCAGCCGACAACATCTCGCTGAGCTATTGTTATGAGTGTCATTGTTCAAATAAGAGTCTCTTCAACAGACTTTAGTAGACGTCTGTGGAAATTTGATATTCAGGTTTAATTATATAGGTTTTAAAACAAAATATGTGACCGGTTAGAAAGATTAAAAAGAGGGGGTGCATTTTATAAATTGATCTTGATTCATGGCGATGAACTAGGCTTCATTTGTAGAATAAAGGAAACAGGAAAAAGCCGGGCGGAACCTGCAAAAAACCGAGGGTAGGGTCTTCATTGCGTTCCCTCTTATTTTCAATGAACAAGCCCTTGAAATGAGGACTACTCTTTCCATTTTTACTATAACCCTAACATCCCTTAACTGCATTTAAATGCACTTTTGAAAAAAAATCACGGAGCGGACCCCTGCTTTGTTTAGGGGGAAATTGCCCCTAGATCTAACAAGAAAAATAACGCTACCTCCCTTTTTGCGGTGATCGTCAGATTTTCCTCTAGGGACGTCAGTGATATATACAACAAACCCGCGATTAATTATCCTTCAAGAAACACATGTTCTACAGGTTTGCTCTGTTGAAACTGCAAAGACGAAGGATGATCAATTACTCCGCATTGATTATAGAAAAAAAATGAAAATGCACGCACTCTCTAGAAGAAATGTCTAGCGCTTGTTATGATCTATTTCTATACCTGGTAATTTTGTCAGAGATATTATTTTAGTACCTCAAGGAGTTATGTGATATCTAAAGACAACACAAGAATATCATTTTTCATGCCATTATCCATGCACAAAAATATCTTATATGTGCCAAGTCTGGACCGCCACTTATTCGCCATTAAGTCCGTAAAATATCATCAATATTTGATTATTCCAAACATTAGACGAGACGATTTTAAACCTATGCAAAACAGGCTTTAGTTTTTAAACTCAAAGTTCATTAAGATCGAAAATAAAATCGAAACCAATTTAGCCCTTTAATTTGGTATCCAAGCATAAATTCGGTTCCATTGTTTATTATAAAATAATATAATATGTGTTCAATTTCGATTCGGCGGTATCGACATTCTTCTTCTAACATTAGTACAATACTTTCACCTGTTATCCCTATAGGGGTCAAAATTAAATAAATAGCTTTGATTTTAATAAATGTTGACTCAAACTGTTCATCGTGTTGTAATAATAATTTTGAAAGCTGTTTGATATATCTTGGATGCTTTCTTACCATGGTTAGGATGGAAAATGTTAAGTGCTTGGTTCATGTACAGCAACTGTCTTGAAAGCGGAATCATTTTGTAGAGTTATCCTTTTTCAGACTAGGATCTGTTGGCATATGATGGCGCAAACCAACTTGCCATGTCCTACCCCTAATGTTACCTTGGAGACCCTTTGTCAGGAGCCTGCAAGAAGGTCTTGCACTGCTGGAAAATCAGCGAAAACCTGTCATAGGATCCTTGTCCTACGTGGGGGCTTGTTTCCTCTAATATTCATCTATACATCTATGCTAATGAGTGGAATGAGTGGGCGACTTGTCAATTCCCAGGTTCCAAATGGCTTTGAATTACTTACCAGACACCTAAGGTGTAGGTATTATTTTTCTGAGGGCTGTCCTCAACACAGAATCCAATGCCTTATTGATATCTTTCCAAGTTAGGCCAATATGAACATGAAGCGGGATCAAAGTGTAGCGCTGGTAAATCATCTTGATCCAACCTCCACAGGGAAGTATTTTAGTTCCCATCCAGCTTCTTGTCCTTCCTGGATCAGGTCTTCGTACTTCAGCTTTTGTCCTGATGTTGGTATGAGCTAACTCCTCAGCAGGTACCGTATATTTTTTTCTTCTAAGTTCAATGATGATTCCTGCTTCTCTGATGGTAAATGGACTGTGATTGTGATATTTAGTCTTCTTGAGGTTGTTACTATGTCAGAAGAGACCATAGCTGGGCATTTATCCCACGTGATTTGCCAGTTCTCACATAGTCTCCATAGTCTGTTTTTTTTTCTTGGTCCCCTGTCAGGATGCGGGCATGATGTACTTCTTTCTACTCTCTGCAATAGATGCAATACCTGTGACTCTCTGCTTGTCATCATTCTCTGTTGCTGGATGTCTTGCTCTTAGAATGGCTGCTATGGGTGATGTACTTTCTAACAGAGGACGCTATCGTTCCCTTAGTTGTAACGACCCGTACTTAGGGAGTATTGGCAGCAGATGAAGATGTGCAGCATAGTGCAAATGTTATCGCTTGCCCTAGGCAGCTTACTTATCAGCAGCATCTCGAGTCAGTAAGCGCAAAGGTGTCTTCAAGGGAAAACCTGGAGACTGAAGCTGTGTGAAGTCAAGACCACCGATACTGCCTTTCATCTACGTAACACCAAAGAGGAGCGTCGCGAGTTCCATATCACCCCCAAAGGAGACCTTCTGCCATACAAATCGTAACACCAACCTATATGGGAGTGAAGCTTGATCGGGACGTTACTATCCGCAGCATCTCGAGTCAGTTTGTGCAAAGGTATCTTCGGGGAATAACCTCCTGTACCACCTTGATGGATCTTCATGGGGTGCTAGTCCATCCAATCTACGCACCACCGCCCTGGATCTTGCTACAGTGTGGCTGAATATTGCCCGCCCAGCATGGTGAAATAGCCCCACACAAAGAAGTTGGACACAGTATGAATGAGACCATGAGAAACCATTATTGACTGCCTTCGTCCAACTCCGTCTGAATTTCTACCAGTGCTTTCAGCATTGCACCTGCAGTGCTTCGGAGAGAGCATCACACACATAAACTGGTGAACAAAGCTCCTTTTGGACAACAAGCACCTGTTGCATAATATTGTCAAAGAATCACACCAGCTCGGTGGAACTGCTCGGCAGGTCTCGACGATTTTTCTCTCAATACGCTGCTAAACCCTCTAGTTCTCCATTTAACATTCTACAGACATGGATGACTGACTGGCCAGATACTCCAAGAATAGACAAATTCACTATCACACCAACGGCAGAAATCCAACCTGGTAGCAACCTTCCATGGGTCATCTTGATTCGCACAGGTGTCGGTCGTTTCAACAGCAATATGTACCGATAGGGCTGCGACCATCTCCAGCCTGCCAATGTGGCTCTCCATTACAGACTGGGGATCACATTCTCAATGAGTGACCTACTTTTCGTCCACTGGTGAATAAAGACTTCTCAAACCCCAACTTGTCAACAGTGAGCTGAAGATTGATGATTAATGGATAAATGGATCTCCTTTCCACCTATATGAAGTTGAGGGTCATATATAGTGCTTAGGTTGTTGAAGTCCGTCCATTTGTTCTGACAATCTGGGACTTCTCATGGCCAGACTTGTGCATTTGGAGGGCTTCGCTTCCATCATTCTGGTCCACTTCAAAATAATTTCAACGAGGCTGGTTAGTTCTTTGCACACACCACCGTTTCTTGATATTATTGACAGATCGTCTGCCTAAGCTTTCTTTGACTGTTTGAAGTTTGAGTCCTTTAACTGCTAACCTAAAATCCAGTAGAAGTCAATCAGGAAGAGCACAACTGGGAGTGGCCATCATTTGAATAAATCCATTGGTACATGAAACAGTCTGATGACCATTGTTGGGTTCTCGTTTTCACAAACAGCTCGTCATAATAGTTGAAGATCTGCTCATCGGTAGCAGATGGGATGTTATACCATTCCAGTGCAAATTGGGTCAAGTTATGTGCAACCGATCCACAGGCATTAGCGAGATCCAGTCAAGCTACAACAATTTCTCTAGCATTTTGCTTAGCATCGAGTAGGGTTTCCATCAAGGTTTGGTATCAGGACTGCTTCACCCACTCTCCATGAAAGGGGTATTCTTTTGTCAAATCCTACTGAGGATGACTGAGAGGTCCTTCTTGTATTTCTTGCACACCAAGTATGGAATCGCATTGGTACCTGGTACTGATTTGTTCCTCTTCCTCAGTAAGACTTCTTCTTTTTCTGCCATGGGTGGTATTTTTTCTGATAACTGTTGCCTTAGGGCGGCATCTGGATTTTAAGACATCTGTGAATGGCTACAAGATGAGGTTGATTTATCATATTTGAAAGGGTTTTAAAACAGAAATCCCAGTTTAGACACAAATTTAGATATACGACAATAACTTTTATATTTTCAACGAATATGTCTGAATGTACCTATAATTCAATATTACCCGGGCAAGTGACGATCACCTTGAAACTTCTTCAACATCAGTAGAAGTCAGATGAGATAATTATACACTTTGACTGATTCAATTATGATTCCCCTTCGGTTATAGTGATGCGTAAACCAGAATACTCGCCGTCGGCGTACCTGAATTTCGTTACACGCACTAAGTAACTATGTCATGTTGAAAAAGGTAGCTCAGTCCTCGGCTATACTTGGTACGTACGACATTTATGACTGTTAATTTTGAAGGAATACTGAATACTTCAAAGTATTTATTCATCACAATAACAGTGATTAAGAACTGAACAAGGTGTCCCTTGACAAATTTTGTCAATTTGTAATCCTAATGAGATATGACACAATTACATACAAAGACGAACATTTACTGGGTTGCTTTGATACTAGCGCCGCTTATTTTTTTATAAAAACTTCCAACCCTAAGGTTAGCTTTTAACATTAATTGTTGTTTTTTATCATCCAGAGAATGCCCTCCATGTACAATTCTATTTTCAATATTTCACTCGGAATCTAGATTTATAAGCTTGTCTACAAAGAAATTGTTATTTTTTTAATCAATCCGGAAACTAATAGGAGTGACATTTACCTGGAGACAAATGCACCTCTCTAATGGTTTATTCCTATATTCCTATGAAATATCCCATTCTGGATAAATGGGACTATTTTTGAGCGAATACTCTGCAAAAATATTATTAGAGTAGTCTGTTCCAGTTCAACTCGATAATGCAGTTATAAAAGTTTTTCTATCTACTTTTACAAGTGGCTATTTCTGGTCATAATTGCCCATATTGATCATTTATTATAATTGTATACTAGATACAGGGAGTGTCGTAACGTGCAATTTCTTACACTAATCAGATTTCGAGCAGCGTTCTCAACGGATGGATCTAATCTTTTCCAAATCATTAGGATCACTTTTTCACAATGGCACTTTTTACCCAGCATTTGTGATAGTAACTAAATTTTGGTTGTGTACAAATGAAAATACTCACAATGCTTTTACTTCAGCTCGTAGAGATTTTCATTTTTTGTACCATTTACCAGCGATCGAAAGGGCAGAACCGTAACTTTCCATACAATGCCTAAAGTCAAATTTTAAGAATGAGGCAGGAAACCTCTCTCATAACTACTTCGCTTCGAGACCTTACCAACTTTCAATGTAAATGATAGCAACCACTAGAACTGGTCGATAACACGGCTATTTAGAAGTCATGACCCCCCGCTGTACAACTCCCCCCCCCCCCCACCAATTATATACTGAGCTGCATAAATCAAAAGCTGCATATACCTTACAGGTGTTAAGGGTTATGAAAAGGGTTAATCATTTTATCATCTTTTGCACACAAAGAGCCGTTTGGCTACTTGGTTATTAAACGTCCTCCACCCGGGAGTTTATCAGTGGCATTCCGTATTGTCAAATATTAGAGCTTCTGTTTTTATCCCTGATTTCAATTGTAATATCAATTATTTTTATAATGGTATGGTTAAAACTGAATTTTTACATTTTAATTCAAAATTTTCGTTTGTAAGCATGCAGACTTTTGCGCAATTTTGCGACCAATCTTTGAATGTGTGTAGGACAAGTTAAGAGAGTAGCACTGATATACAAGCGCATAAGTTTCAAAGCTACTTGATCGATAGCGTCACATCCTAAACACAGCTGTATGCCAGTCAAATCGAATGAATTCGCCGGAACCAACACGATTGCAACCGAATCAATTCCAACAGAATGTATGAAGAAACCTTTAAAGAAACACCCTATCAAAATTCTACTAAAAATCAAGGAGTGGAACATATTAATACATTTTAAGGGGATAAGTTTTATACAGGGGTCAAAATATTAAAGTATCAACCGCCGTCGAAAAGTATCCCATGTGGTCGTTACATTTCCCAGGATTAAAAAAGTATAGTTTGCCATAATCTGCAGGTTGTTAGTTCAATTTTTATGAGTCAAAATAGGTTCCACGGTCACAATGGGGTAATTTTCAGATATATACGTCGTTATAAAAATGGTGTCAAATTGTTCGTCTAATGGTACAGAACCCAAATATATACTGGTTGCACCATCAAATGATATTAGTTGCATATTTGGAACGCAAATGAACTGGGGGCTACAGGGTCAGTATGGGAGGTCACGAGTCATCGCTTCTGTAATTTTTATATAGAAAGTTCACACAAAGATCTATTTTACATTTACTTATCTAGTGGGACAAATGTACAGTTTCCACAACGTGCGATCAAAATCGGAGCACATGCATCGTTGAACTGTTTGAAGCTATTGTAACTAAACTATAAAATGCGTATATAGGGCACACATACCTTTTTTTTTTAAACCTTAGGAGTAGCCCAATAATTGGTACATCCTTAAATCAATTCGAACAATTCTATTTTGACCCCCTGTACAACGTTTGCCCCCGTATTTCTACATGTACCACTAGTTGATTTTGGTAGACTTTGAATATATTTGAAAGCATTTTAACAGAGATTAACACCAAAACTGTTTCTGTTGCAATTTGTGTGGGGTCACATCATAAAAATTATGGATACTGGGCATGGGCTCTCACTGTATTTACCGCATTGCATAGTATGAACTGGGCCGATTTCTTAAACCTCGTAAGTAACAACATACTATTACTCAGAATGACGTCAATCAGTGTGTGAATGGCGGCAAAACTGTCAAATTCCTCAGTGACTTACAGTGGAATAGGCAAAAAATGCAATATTTCACAAAAAAGTAAGAAATTAGATTAAAAGTTCAGGAATCTTAGATTCTTATGCTTTTGTTTTCATTGTTTTTTTTTGTTGTTTTTGTTTTGTTTTTTGTACTTACATAATGGCCAAACTCCAAGCTATCCTGTAATTTAGAAATTGGGGTGTTTTATAAAGAACAAGCAGACTATGATATCGAAAATATCAATGTGCGGGTTTTTGTCGTGGTGGAAATTATTGCCAATTGCGTAGTACAGGTTTCTCTGAATTTTAAATTTGGCCTTTGTGAATTACTTCGGGGTATGAGTTACAATTCGTTATTCAGCAAGTGTTGTCACTATGTATTGGTAGAAAGTTTGTAACATCTCTCATAAAAGGTCACTGAGGTCTAAAGATTTTGGCTTATTAAAACGTAATATGTGGGTCTGGGTAGGTGCCCTGTTTGATTTCATCTCACTTACTAAACAAAATGGACGCATAAACCAGCAACTAGACATCCAAATATGATATTTAATAAGTGTACACCTTCCCTATACTATAAAAGATTAACGTTTCTATGGCATTCCCTGTAATTTTACCACTTTCTATATGTATACCGCAAACTCCAGGGCTGGTCTACATTTAACCGGTATTAAGGCTTTGATTTCCTTAACATCTACTAATTTCGTTAGACAACGGTTTGATTACAATGTTCACATCTGGATTTTTAAGACAGCTATGGATGGCACAAGATGAGGTGATTTATCATATTGAAAGGGTTTTAAACAGAAATCCCAGTTTAGACACAAATTAGATACAACAACATAACCTTTATATTTTCAACGAACATGTCTGAAGTAGTTTTTAATTCAATTTTTTACCTAGGCTAGTTCGTTCGTTCGTGCGGAGCACGTCCAAAATCACAGTTGAAGATCTGTCTTTAACCAAGCTGATAGTTTCGTCATTCAGGTTGATCAGGCCTGAAATTCTTCTTGGGGACTTGTAGACCCTCACAGTCATCTAGGATGTGGCTAATGGTTTGTGGGCTCTCCACTAATCGCAGTGTGGTGAAAGTTCTACTTCGATCTTGTTAAGGAAAATTCTTTGTACGACCAACGCCCAGTTCTGAGTCTGTTGAGGTTTACCCGCTTTTCCTATTCAAGGTCACAGCCTTTGGGCTTGCTATATGGGCTGTCCACAAACTTCTTTAGGTTCAATGTAGAGGCTGAACATTGCGCATACATCTGTCCTTGATCCATGATGATCGAAGGGATCCTGTGATTGCAGTGTCCATGGATTGGGTAGCAAAGTTATTCCGTGGAATTCTCTGATCCTAAAGAGTGTTGGTAGGGGATTAGGCTACCAGGTTGTCACATTTCTTGGCGACTTGATCGTCTTAATTTCCTTCCTAAGGTTTGTCAGGAGCTATGACAGACAAATTTGGAAGATCTTCACAGGCGTCCGACCAAAGGCAACCACTAACAAGTTTCATTGCAGCATCATTCAATAACGACACTCAATACTTGTGTGAATATACACTGTGACCTACCATACTGGGCAGCGTTTTCAGCAGTGGAGTATGCCAGGCAACAGTTGATGTTGTAAGTTGTCAAAAGATGCACCCCATCCATTTCCTGCGAGCCTCTGAGCGGTTGACAGTAGCACGCGTCTTGGTAGCGGCTGCCTTGGGGTGTTGATTGAAGTAAGGCCTGGCGGTCCATTGTGACGCCAAGTACTTCCGTGTTGGATCTATGTGGACCTTTTCCTCCTCTAGGTGATGTTAGTTCTTTTTTTGCGCATCGATTTGCAAGGTGGAAAACAGTAGCTGCGTCTTGAGTTTCAGGTGACATCGGTGGAAGAAATGGCTTACAGTGATTAGGTCTTTCTGCAGCACTGGTCTAAGACTCAAAGGAATCAGCAGCTATCGTGTCGTATCAAGTACCGTGTCGTCTGCGTAGGAGTAATGCAGCAATCTCCCTTGGCATATCTGAGACCTTATATGTTTAAAGAGACCTGGGTGCCAGGAACCGAACTTGTGGGACACCATCCGAGTTTGCGCTTTCTCTGCAATTGCCATTTGAGTCTCCAGGACGAAAGAATCCTTCTTTGATGAGCAGCATAATGAACTTGACAAGCTTGATATCAGTAAAGATTTTGAGTAGCTTGAGTAGAAGACCTCGATGCCAGCCTGTATCGTAGACGCAAGCAGTTTATGTCTATGAAAAGACTGCTCCAAACTTCTGCTTCTTTTTTTTTTTAATTGAATTGAATTTGTAATTGCTTTTGACATTTCTTGCTATCTGATCAGTTTTTGATTTACCTCTTCAATCGCCGTTGCTTGGGTGGCGGGGTAATATGCCTCGACCGTATCATTGATCCTGCGAGTATCAGTCTCTCAAACAGCTTAATAGATGTGAGATAGGAGCGAGATGGTTCTGTAACTCTTGGGCTCATTTGCTGGTATCGCTAGTCTTTCAGGATTGCAATGACCTTTGAAGTCTTCATCTGAGGGAATAGTTGAGGTTCCCATGCAATAGAAAAGGAAGAGTTTAGCATCGCACAGCTTCGGGTGGCCATAGGCTTCACGAATTCTGTATGGATGTTGCCATTGCCAGGAGCTTCCCCTTCTTGAGAACTTTAATAATTGCTTCGGTGCTCTCATCGTAGGTGAATGGGTGTTGGGAACGTGGGCTTGACGGTGGAGAGGTTTGGTAGAAGCTGTTTAAAATCTTCTGCATTGACAGCACGAGAGTGGGCTTTCGCTGTGAGTGTGGTCTTGCCACTTTCCATTGTTTACAAGTACTGAAGCGATGGAGTTTTCAGAGACAGACCGCTTAGCTGGACATCTCCGCCCGTGAGCTTGTTGATGGTGTTTCAGGCCTTGCGGCTTGAGTGGGTAAAGTTAATATTGGACATATCTCCCTCCTCCCCGCTGGTGCGTCTCTTTTGGCCAAAGCATATCAGTAGCTGGTTGCCCTTTGCGATTCTCTCAGTATCGCAAGTTGGTATTACAATATACTTTGTATAACTCGTATAACTTTCTTGTCCCACCATGGGTAGGGATTCCTTCTGCCTCTTGGAAATGGAATGTTTAGCTGCTTGGTGGAACAGGGAGCAAGTCAGAATAACTCTCGTTGATGTTAGATGAAGCCGGGTCTAGCAGCGTGGATGAACAGTTCGCTGGTGATTGGGTTTAACTTGGACCAGTTTTGGCTTTCCGAATCCCTCTCTTCTGTGGTCTGGAGATCGTGACCTTGATGTCACTGGTGACTAAGATAGGGCAATGACCTGACCTTAGGAATCTAGGGAGGACCGTTCTGGAGCCAGCGGGATCGGATTTCGCCTTGTTGACTGTTGACAGGTCGGGGGACAGGTCCATGTCCCATGCCTGCTTGAATAGAAGGTATGTGATCCTTACTACCCCCCAAAAAAAAAAATCAAACAGCAGTTGGAGGTTTTGGGCTTCAATCGATTCAAGAGCCCCCTTTGCCATTCTTATCAATGTTGGAATATCCCCATGATGTATTTTCTACAGTTGAAATCTCCACGGACGAAGGACTGCGCTGAACTACTGAGGGATTTTGAAGTCTGCCTCAGCCTTGTTTGGTCTTATAGATGTTGGTGAAGTGGGTTTCCCATTGCTTCAAAGTTTATCAAACCTGGATGGGCGAATTCATTGAGGATTGCAGGGTTGATCTCACTTGTATGCCTTGTTTCACATATGAACAATCCCATGCTGTTGTGCGGAATGAATCAAATAGGTCAAAACATTCGATTTGTAGCTTCTCTTCAGATTTCGTAGTGAGTTTCTTGGAGAGTATGATATTCACTCCCTTCTCCTGTAGAGCTGTAAGCCGTGTCACGCTTGCATGGGTAAGACCCTCCAACTTCAGCTGCAGGATACAACCTTTGGTGCTTGCATCAAGGAAAGTCCTCTGAGGAGTAGCTCAGCCGCCTAGCATTGAGGGTGGGTCTTCAAGATGGTCACTGTGGTGTTTTAAAACCCTATGTTTTGACGTAAGTTGTTGAATCAGTTTGCCACAGCAGGTGATGTGACATTAACAGGGCCGCTGCGAAAAGGCTTCAAAACGACCCCAAGAGGCTTCAACACGACCTCGCTAGTGACGATCACCTTGAAACTTCTTCAACTTCAGTAGAAGTCAGATGAGATAATTATACACTTTACTGATTCACTTTTGATTGCCCATTCGTTTATGGTATGCGTACTGTAGATGATCTTCAAATTATATGGTGTGCCATTTGCATAACCGTACTGTATTTTAGCTTTAAATTTGTAATATATTACGAATATTTTTGATACCTATTTAATATCCACCGTCAAAGATCTGAGTTCTATTTTAGACGCTTTTATGTAGTTTTGTTGGTATTTGTCATTTATGTATGTGTGTTTGTCTTTGTACTTTGATGTAATTGTAATTTATTAATGAATATGTGGTGCATATTGTTTCCGGTCTTGTGCCTAATGTTGCATCTCCTCCATCCTTTACTTGTTTTGCTTTTGTATTTTACATCTGTAGTATTTTTAATGGAAATAAACTTGAATGAATGAATGAATGCATGAATGAATGAATGAATGAATTGAATGACTGAAGAAATGATTATGAATGAATGAATGAATGAATAAACTAGAATAGGCGCCGCCGGCCTACCGAATTTCGCTCTAGCACTAAGTACACTGTGTCATGTTAAAAAGTACTCAGGTCTACTGCTATTAGTTTGGTACCTCCGACATTTCTGACTGTTAATTTTGAAGGAAAAGCGAATACTTCAAAATATTCATCACAATAACAGTGATTAAGAACTGAACAAGGTGTCCCTTGACAAATTTCGTCAATTTGTAATCCTAATGAGATATGACACAATTACACACAAAGTCGAACATTTACTGGGTTTCATTGACACTACCGCCGCTAATTTTTATTTTAAAAAAAAAACAACCCCGAGGTTAGCTTTTAACATTGTTTTTTTTTTTTTATCATCCAGCGAATGCCCCATGTACAATTCTATTTTCAATATTTCAGCCGGAATCTGGATTGATAAGCTTGTCTACAAAGAAATCGTTCAATTTTTTTCATAAATCCGGAAACTGAAAGGAGAAACATTTACCTGGAGACAAAGATACCTCTATGATGGATTGTTCCTGTGTTCCTAGGAAATATCCCATTCTGGATAAATGAGACAATTTTTGAACGAATACTCTGAAAAAAATATTATTAGAGTTGTTTGTTCCTGCTCAGCTCGATAATGCAGTTATTAAAGTTTTTTTCTATCTACTTTTACAACTGGCTATTTCTGGTCATAATTGCCCATGTTGACCATTATTGTAATTGTATACTAGATACAGGGAGTGTCGTAACATAACATGCAATTTCTTACACTAATCAGATTTCGAGCAGCGTATCAGATGAATAATATTTTAATCTTTTACAGCGATGGATCTAATCTTCCAAATCATGGAGGATCACGTTCGCAATGCACTTTTAACAACGCATTTGTGATACTATTCTGGTTGTGTACAAAGATAAAAATACTTCACAAGGCTTTTTAATTCAGCTCTGTATGATTTTTTTTTTGTAAACATTTACCAGCAATCGAAAGGGCAGAACCGTACTTTCCATACAATGCATAAAATGTTAAATTTAAGAATAGAGGATGAACTCTCTCATAACTACGTCGCTTCGAGACATTACTTCAAATGTAAATGATAAGCAACCACTAGAACTGAGCGATACACGGCTGTTTAGAAGTCAATGACCCCCAACTGTACAACTCACAAAATTATATACTGAGCTGCATATACCTTACAGGTGTTTAAGGGGTTATGAAAGGTTTCTCTTTAATCATCTTTTTGCACACAAATAGCCTTTTGGCTACTTGGTTATTAAACGTCCATCCCCCTCTGAAAGTTATCAGTGGCATTCGGTCATTGTCAAATATTAGGATTATTCTGTTTATTCAGGATTGCAATTTTAATCAACTTGTTGTTTAATAATTTTATTGTAAAACTGAAGTTTACATTTATAATTCAAAAGTTCTTCGTTTGTAAAGCATGCAGACTTTTGCGCAATATTGGCGACCATCTTTGATGTGTGTAGGAAAAGTTAAGAAGAGTAGCACTGATATACAAGCGCATAAGTTCAAAGTCCACTCGATCGATATCGGTCACATTCCTAAACACTACTTGGTTATTAAACGTCCATCCCCCTCTGGGAGTTATCAGTGGCATTCGGTCATTGTCAAATATTAGGATTATTCTGTTTATTCAGGATTGCAATTTTAATCAACTTGTTGTTTAATAATTTTAATGTAAAAATGAAGTTTACATTTATAATTCAAAAGTTTGTAAAGCATGCAGAATATTGGCGACCATTTTTGATGTGCGTAGCAAAGGTTAAGTTAAGAGTAGCACTGATATAAAAACACATCCACACATGGGGCGGTGTGGGCTGGGGGTCGCGTGTATGGCAAACCATTAAGGCCGCAACGTATTACAGCAACGAGTTGCGAGGAAAGTAGCCACAGTTGTGTGTCGGCAATTAAAATGATCAATTTCTTGACGTATTTCAAAAAATAGACCAAACGCGTTGCAAAGTGTCCAGCAACGCGTTGTGGAAACTCACAGCGCGTTGCAAGCCTTACAACGCGTTGCGAAACAACATGGCTTGTGGACCTTAGCAAAGCGTTGTGAAGCTTCCAACGGTTGTTAAGCTCGCAACGCGTTGTGAAGGTTTGCAACGCGTTGCAAAGTATCTAGCAACGGGTTGAGGGTCTATGTTTTGAAATACGTCACAGAAATTCATGATTTTGATTGATTGGCTACACCGCAACGCGTTGCCGAAATGGCCGCAACGCGTTGCCGAAAGTCGCAACGCGTTGTAACTTATCGCAACGTGTTATGGCCCTTTATGCTTGAGATTACGCGTAGGGCCTGCAGGTGGGGCGCGTGTGTGCGTGTGTCTTCAATAGCAACTTTAATTTTAAAAGGAAACAATAACAATTTAAGGTGATTGGGTCACGTTAGCTGCGCGCACCAGTCCGCAAGCAGATATTTCTTCCAAAATTGTGACTTGGCGTTCCTAGCTGTCCGCGCGCGTAAAAAAACACCCTTGCGTATTCTGTGCGATCTTCCGAAGATATCAAGCACGTGCACGCTTTGGCAATTTACCCGTTTCCAATTAAGTATATATGCAGTAGGCCTATGTGCTGTTCACAGAATATAATATTGAACAAACTTGAGTCTCTAAGATTATATTGTTACTTATAAACGGGCCATCAAGTAACTAAATATCCTTCTTTTCCGAAAATAAGCAGCTTCTCTCCAGATTTTTTCAACACACTTTTTCAACGGGAAAAGTGTGTTTCTTTACCATTTCTATGTCAGGACTCAGAAATGTCTAATGAATCTTGAGCCTACATCGCAGATGACAAGAGTTATTGTTCCAAACAACCTTGTCACCTTATTATAGAGAGTTTTAAATGCATCATAAAACACGATGATTAATATGATCTTATGGAAATAAACACAAGCACGGTATAAACGTTCCAGAAAAAACCGTAGGTGCAATGAGAGGTGAAAAGTCCGTTGGCAGTAATAGAACTAGATAACATTATCTGTAAATCTCCCGGGGTGTGCAAATTGTGACAAGTTGCAATTAGCGTAAATTTGGGATCGTTTAATGCCACAGTAATCACCACAGACGATAATTGTCTAATTCAACTACATGGACGATAAGAAAGTCCCGTTTTTAAAGGAGCACCAACAGTAATGTAATAACCAGGGGGGAAGGGGCGGCAGGATAACGTCGTTTGTCCGAAAAATGATAATCTTATAAAGGGAACGCCTATTATGGAGGGAGCGAGAGTTATGTAGGATTGTACTTTTTAGCTTGATAATTAACCCAAAAAGAAGTTTAATGTGATTCGTTTAAACCAATTGAGGCAAAAAACTGATAAAGGTTTAATCTAGGAACAGTGAAGTTACGGCGCCTTACCCCATAAAAAACGTATTAATACCACCAGCTTATTTATGGCATGCATTTGGTTAATATGTTTCTTAAATTTGGAAATGGTGTAGGAAGGATTTATTTTGGGGCTATGGGAAGAGGGTTAGTGAAGTTTTCAGCTTCGTGCTAAATGTTAATACATCCTGACAATTAGGAATAGGAGGGGGAATAAATGAAATCAATATAAGATTGTAAGGTACCATTGCTATAGTATCACAAAATGAAATATAATTTTTTAGCAGCCAATTTTATTACGTTACACGCAGCTTTCGATGCTCTGAAGCGCGCTGGAGGGTACTCCCCTGCCACTTCCTCGTTAGCTACGCCACTGATTTGATTATATTCAGATTGGGAGGTATTTGGAATTCAGATTGGCCAAGCAAGGCTTTGAGACATGCATAGCGATCTCTGTATGAAATGATGGCGGGAGCGCGCAAATCATCCAGACTTCCGCCCCAATCCTGAGTTTACTTCATTGCAGTTTCTAAAACAAAATCTTTTATTGTATATCTTGGTAACCCAAAGAATTGTGATTTTGATATCAAAATTTTTGGTTGTACATTGTCAGGTTTTAGAATGGGTGAAGGAATTTTAATACCGTTATTTATATTGCGAAAATTGTCTTACAACTTCCGATTCAAAGAATGTTAACACTCGAAACTAATGACGAAAGAATACCAGGGTACAGAACGTTTGATATTGGCAAGGGTGTAGGCAGGGGCCAAGGATTTCAGATTTTAAAGAAGGTGACCTTTCCCCAAGTGTTTGCAAAAAAGATGGATTACGAGATAAGCTCTTAAATACATATTCCAAAAAAAATGGACGGAGCTTCGCCGTCTGACAGCCCCATTAAGTAACTGCTGATAAAACTAAGTCCGGATAGGGATTTTTTTAAAAGTACATGGAAAGTATCAAGGCCTAAACTTTTTTTAAAGCTTGAAAACTTCAAACAAAAACCGATCTATAACAAAACATTTTTGTTGGTTATCCTTTGCACCGTTTTGCAGTTAAGTAGTTAACTAAAATACCTTCAGAAGACAGTTAGCATGACAGCAGTTAAATGGTTAAATAACATATTAATGTAAGTGAACTATCCGAAAGTCGGGAGGAAAAACTATGTCGGAGACACCAGTTAACAGGCTTTATAAATTAAAAATCCCTCTAATCTATGTATTTATTCACTGGATAAGATATGGCCATCTTTCCTTAACTCTATTGTTCTCTATTTACTTATTTTATTTCCTTAAAATATACCGAAAAAAGGGAGATTTGTAGCAAAACAGGGAGTTCCCGAAGAAAAACGGGAGAGTTGGCATCTCTTGATTTACACCCTCATTACACACATAATTATAGAGTGCCCTAGCAGTGTTTCCAAATGATGGAATATGAACCTGCCAAAATGGTTCAAGATGCTAAAATGGAGTTTTCCTCAGACTTATTTGCCGCACAGATCTATTGCTCCATGACTCTTTTTTCTTGGGAGTCCAGTCCTATTTTTCTTGTCTACCTTCAGCTGAAACCTTGTCTTGCACGTTTTCCATCTCAGAAAAACCTATAGTTTTCTGACACAGAAAACCAACAACCATTTTAGTAAGACATCATTACACATGGTTCGTTTTTTCTTCCTTGTGATAACCTTAGGACATGGGTTTCTTATGAGAAATCATCATACATTGGTTCAATTTTTGAACACTGACTCAAAAACATTGCTAAAATGACAACATTTGAAAAATGCGGTTTTATACGTATTTATGCAAGTAAAAAACATTGAAATGGTATAGCTTTTTCTACTCCAAAAAAATTGACGGGCACGTTTTTCTTGGAATATTATCTTATGAGTTCGGGTATATTTAACCGTACCTACAAGACTTCGCTCCGGTTTAGTTACATTAAAAAAAAAACCCATAGAAATCCGATGATGAGGTAATGAGATAATTAGGTTTGGGGACACCCCCCCCCCCCAATATAACAGATACCAAAAATCAGCCATATTTCTTCTATAGTAATAATTTGGATCGTGGATTGTGGACAAATAAAGATTAAAAGTAGATATTATTAAAAGTATTTATTGTGCAAGCGGCGTTACGAAACATGGCATTTTGACAAAAATAAAATGTCATTTTCCGCCCATCAAAAATTTGAACGCTCTTTTTTTTATTTTCGATTTTAATTTGCAAAGTATTGTTGTCTTGGCAAAAAAGAAGAAAAAGAAAAGAACAATTTGTCCAGTAGGCCGCTGCATTTTGATTTTGGAGCCATTTTACCGCATTTTTAAAAAATTGATTTACTGAGAGAAAATTGCACTTTTTGACTTTAAGAACCTCAGATATTAGAAACTTTCTTAAAAAACATGTAATGATCCCAAATCGATATAATCTTTATAAATAATAACTTGACAGTAAAATGTGATTAGCAACTCTGTTTGACTTGCCATTTCCATTGATTTGAGCTATTTCTGGGGAAAATCCTGTACCAAAAATAAAAAGCAAATTTAGAGTTTTGGAAATGGCAACAAAACTTGATTTGTTGGCATTCTGACCCCTCAATGGTGTCAAGTTAAAAAAATATCTGCCCTCTCTAACCTTGGATAAAGGCACTTACATTAGAAAAAGAATATAAAATTTTTTATTTTTTTTAAAAAAAATGGTGCGACATTAATGTAGATTGCCATAGCCTAGCCATCGATGATAAAACAAAAATATCAACGGGTTAGCAGAACACTTAAGCCTAACTTTTTTTTTTTTTTGTTGATTTTTTCACGTGCTTTGTTTAACCGAAAAAAGTTCACTTTTCAATATCACTTTATAAACAAGCAATTGCCGAGCTTTATAGTTTTGTTTAAAATAATATTTTCATTAAATAGGTATTTATCATTTTTGAGTATATAAAACATTTGATTATTCTTTAACATTTGATAAATGTGTCAAAAAATATGCAAAACAAATTAATTAGCTCATTTGCGTACTAATTGCTAGAATTTTGTCAAATTACTTTGCAACTTGCTTCATAAAAATAATGGGTCATGGTAGATTAAAAATTATGAACTTAAACTTTTTCTCTACTTTTTCTGCAAAAAAAAAATCTATTTTTTTCTAATGGACACGTTGCCAATAAATTAAAGATGTTTTTGTACTCATTTGTGGTAAAACGTTGACCTTTGAAATTATAAGCAGTTTAAAACCAAATAAATCCATTTTGAGTTGAAAATAAACGCAGACTGTAGGCAATTAAGTAGATTTTGTTTGACACGCAGCAGTATCATGTTGCCAGATTTTGTTCTTGATGGGGGCAATATTGTAGCTGGGGTCCCACTCCCCAGCGTATAGCGGACCCTATTGTATCCTACTCATTTCCTTTTATTGATATTATAGGTGAGTATAACGATAAATTTATTCTAATAAGAACAGAAAGGTAGAAGCATCCAAAGAGTTTGACTTGTCCGAGGTTCGAATCGTCTTTTGATCTATGGGACCGAATTGGCATTTGGGTCGAATCGTTTGGGTTACTTGTTATGAAACAAGGCTTAGTGATCGGCTGAAGCCGATGAGTGGTTTTTATTGCATATGACATCATCGAATTACCGGCGTGATTTTTAACGGCTTATTCAGAGGAGAGGTTTGTCCAGTTTTCTCTTAAATGGCAACTTGAAATTTGTCACAACCGATGATAATGTTTTTTTATTTTTTAATAACTGGTGTCAACAAATCGTAGTTCCTCTTGAATTGCACCTAAACAACGTCTTTTCGTGCTTGTGTTGTGGTCCATTATATAGGTTTCGCTGAAAGAGAAAATATCACTTGTCATTTTACCGAATGTCGGCAGTTAAATTTAAGTTGTAAATGACGATCCTATTATTTTGCCTCGTGTAAGGTCCAGGAAGATCGGGGGAGCCGGAAAAAATCTACATTTATGTACACTTTAGTAGATATAAGACATTTTTTAGTATTCCAACAGCAGTTATGTCCATTTTATGGAAAACGCTAATTTACTAAACACAAAGAAGGATAATTCATGTAACTTTACGGCAGGAAAATGGACCGTTAAAATAAAAAGGATGTTGATTATATTTTCGGTGAAGATTTGATCAATTCTGGAACTTCATAATCATCTTAAAAACATTGACGTGGTGCAAATCCTTAAATCACCTATAAGCAATTAGGTTACAGTTAGCTTGCGATTTTCTCTTCAAAGCAAAAACCACAGAATTTTTGTGGCCTAGCGGCCATTGCAGCATCCAGTGGCCGACAACTTGGCATAAAACGAGACATAGCGAATGTTATAGGGCCTATGTTTTTAAGTTCCCAAATAACAACTTTTATCAATATCGTTTAACTTCGTATAAAAAGGAACGGAATTTGACAACAGTAGCCCCTATTTAGAAAAATTGCTAAGAAGTATAGGCCTATATTCGTACAACAATACTGTTTTAAGAGTACACGTTAAAATGCATTCAAAAATCACGAAATCTGGACCCGCCCTTGAGTTAATTTCTTCACCTTTCCAATACATTTTTTTCTTCCCTTTTCTTACCATAGGCTTTTTTATTGATTCTCATGTATACATCACAACAACATATCAATATTTAAAGAATTAAAAATTTACAAAGAGGAAAAAAAAACAATAATCATTGGCCCCGTCTTCAAAAGAATTTAGTCCTGGCTTACACTTTAGTCCAGGACTAGTCCTACTAGGAGGACTTCTAAAAAAATTCATTTCTTTCATACTATAGCTTTTTTCGGCTGAAAATAAAAGAGAAAGTACAGGTAGGACAATCAAAGCTGAGGAACTTACCTATTTCAAACTGTTTCTCTTTTATATTATGTTTAAAACAAATGAAGGGTCTCTAGATGGCTTTTCGTCCTGACCTAGAGTTAAAGCAGGACTAAGTTCTTTTGTGAATTACTGGGCATTAAGTTTTAATCAGTGGCGCACATTTTGGGTGCCTGTTTTTGTTCGCGTGTCAGCCAAAGCGTTTGCCCATGCGTGACGCTGTGGCGTTTTACGAATCTAAATATCCGTGGTATTTTAGAGTACTAAAAATGCCGTTATTTTCGAAAATAACCAGAAAAGTAGTCGAATGACCCCTACTTTTTTCCTCAGTAATCGACAGATCTTCTTAGGCGCAAATTTTATTAAAATTTGGACCCAAAAGTTATCGAACCGATTTTTTTCATATTTAAAAAAAGTCCATGAAAAAATAAATTTTCCATAGACGTGGTACAAAGTTTTGGAAAAAAAAAAATAGCTGTTTGGATAGAATTTTTCTAAAAAACGAGTTCGGTGACCCCATATTTGTTTATTTCTGATGTTTGACGTACATCGATGAAAGTTAATTTATACGAATCTAACAAAATCTATCGAACGGATCGATCGTGACCCAATAACCTTAAAAGAAACATGCTCTAAAACTAACCAACTGGAATAATCAAAATTCTCAACGCAATATGAAAGTATCCTGCATCTACCATATCTACCTATATTCAAAATCCATGTTATGCCATGATACACTCTATACTTACATGGTATATTGGCTATTTACTTTTGTATTGCATTTACTGTATTTGTTTTTGTGAGGAATAAAATGTGATTGATTGATGATGATTGGGTTTTTTTGAATGATTGATGATTGATTGATGATGACTTGCGCAAGAATGTATGTCAAAAACTATTCCAGTGGCGCAACCAAAATATTTTAATGGAGTGGGGGGGCCATGTGGGTTGAAAACAATATAATTTGGGGGACACCACAATTTTTGCAAAGGTTAGGTAAACCACCGTATACTCTTAATAGCAAATGTTATGCCTTTTCCTGATCTTCGTGGGGGGGGGGGGTCAGAGGGCATTTTTTAATTTTCCTGTAAGTAATTGTAATTTCAGAACATTGCAAGTTACTGTTTACCAACGGTGTATAGACGATTACGCAAAAACCATATAGACAGGTCTCAGTCTGTGTACCAATGTACAAATGAATGCTGACACCTTTCAAATTTTACTAGCGGCCACGATTATTCACTATCACTCGCTTTGGCTCTACATCAATATAGTACGATCAGCAATTTAAGTGAATTGTAGAAATAGCAAAAAGAATTGGGGTAGGTCTGTGGTCTGAGAGTTTCGGTTCCTATGCAATATTTCTGGCCACGGGTGAAAAATGCGTATTACCCATGAAACTTAGCGGACTTGGTTCCAAGTCACATAGCATGCTCACATCATTGCACCTCAAAGTGCACCGACAGCATATAATAAGCACCCACAGTCACACACAACCCAAAATTTGTAATTGGCGCACAACTCCACAATTCATTGCCGCTACATGGTACACTGCATATCACACTAAACACTAAGTCAACTATGCTCGACTAAAGAATAGGGTCAAAATTATGACCACAACAAGGGTCATCACACGTGTTTTTTGACCACAATTTACCCCCATTTTTAGTCGTCATATTTTGACTTCAAAACGGGTCCAAAATGACTCCGTGTTGAAAATATTTTATGGAGTAAGAATGGCTATCAAGCAGTGGCGTAGTCAGAGGGGCAGAGGGGGGCAAAGTGCCCCCTCCTCAAAAACAAAATGAGGGGCAACCGTGAAATAAAAGTGACTGATGTTCATGTTAAATGAGCCCCTTTTTTCGACTCTTTTGCTCTGTGACCGGGAAAATTTTGCCTGTAATCGGGAAATTTGTTGCACTTACCGGGAAATTTGCCCACTTGGAACCACCAGGCTGGCTACGCGCCTGCTTTCAATCTTAGCTTCTATAACATCCTTAGCTGTTAGCATTAATCGTAGCAAACTGACAAATCCGATTACCGTTTCTCTCAACGCTTCACACACGTTGTCGTCAATGAATAGATTCCTTTTTCTCATATTGACATTATTAATGCAAAATTCAAATGTTCAATTTCTAGTATTAACTTATACAAAATTCACTGAGATCAGTTTGAAAATTCTCAACCCTTTTCATCATGTTCAGCATAAACTATAATTTCTCCCAACTTTAACTCTATCGAGATAGCATAGCCTTATCACGTTAAAACAACACAAAAAAAAAAACATTTTAGCTTAAGATGAACATTAGATGGATTGTCAATAGCAGAGTCATAGGCAAACCCAATATTTGAGTGAGTTTAAAACTTTGACATCAAACCTGTGCATCAATACAAATTTGACAAGATGCTACTAACCGCAGGTATACGTGACAGTATGGTCAAAACAGGCTCAAAATGGCCCGTAAAAATATAACCAAACCTACGGTTTTTTCTATTTGACCTACGTAATTAATTTAGGGCAATGACCTATAAATAAATTAATCAAATTTCCACTATGTGTTATGAATAAACGAGTAGGCACTCCTTTGGGCAAGCAAACCCACTATATATTTACTGGATTCTTTCAAATGCACACGTTCTTACACTTGTTTGTTAGACACGATACATTTAAAGACCCCCAAGCATATGATCACCTAGGCGAAATGGGAACCAAATTAGGTTGTTTTCTCGGCAATGTCAATACTCTCAATTTGTTTGAACTCAGGTTAAAGCATATTTAGCAAGATTTTAGAGATAGTTACCCTTCCACACAAAGATTTTTGTAGTCTCTCTATTATTGTTTAAATAAATATCAGATATGTACTTATAAAATATCAAACTTAGGATAGCACTGCATTTTAAGTAAATAACGATTCCAATGCAGATGTCATTCTTGTGAAAGCTAAATGACAATTATAATTAATATACTTTACTTCAGCTTAAGTACAAATTGGATTTCGATTTATATTCTTATATAATATCCTGTTGCCTTTCTTTTGCTGGAATTAAGTGAGTTTTAACATATGATGAATGGTCATGAACATCAGATCTAAAGCGCTTTAAACCCGATTAGAACTCATCACAATAACATTATGTAGTAATATACCATGGCAATATCGCTCAATGCGTATTCTATTTTGATATAAGTTAGTTTTTATCTATCATCAAATTCAATTCATCCAATAAAGGTGTCAAATGTCCCATTAAGCTTGTCTAACACCAATGTATACGTACCACCTTAACATTGAAAGTATTAGCAGGGGACTGTAATGTAAGAGTGGTGCGCTTCCTGATAAAATTGTGAATTTTTTTGCACCCAGTACTTTATGCATTGATAATCATAAAATTGATGGAAGCACTTGCCACCCCCTTAATGAACCCCCACCTTTGGTTTCAAGGTATACAGGTTGTCAAAAATTTAAAATGTTTCGGAATGTTTTAAAAAGCACACAATGGTGTTTGTCTGGTTACCAAGGAGTCCAAAAAGGTATAGTTTACACATCTATGGCTTATAGTTCCGGAGTTATTAGTAAAAACGTAAAAATGGTGAAAAAATTCAATTGATGTGTACTGGGTCAAAAGTTAAAAAGTTGTTTTGATTCAGTGTAATATGTGGTGGCAAATTGTTTTCCCTATCTTAAAGGAGTTGGAACTCATAGGAAATAGTTTACCTAATCTGTTATGCTAGTTTTTTCACGTTATCCAACAAAATAGGTCACCGGTCATTAGATCCAATAGCTGCCAATATCTGTTGATAGCTTTGACTTATCGCCATTTTGTTAATAACACATTAAAGATAGTCAAAACTGTTCCTATATTTAATCTTCTAGAGCTAAAAAACCACAATTTGAACACATTTTAACAAAAATTGGAGCAACTTTTAATTTTTGCCGCTGTCAAAACCAAATTGACTTTTTTTTTTTTTTAACATTTTTAACACAGTTCTTTTAACCCCATAATTCCAAACTATAAGTCACAGATAGTATACAAATATTAACTGACTAGATTGTGATGGTAAAAATATGATCACAAGGTGAAAGATGGATTGTCCCATTCACGAGCCGCACGCATACAAGTCACGTAATATTTGTTTTATATAACTCATACAATAGATTCTGGTCATTTAATAATTATATCATAATATCTACTAGGCCTGAATCTACAGGGCCTAGCTAGGCTATGAAAAGAATACAAGTCCCTGATTTTTCAAAGAAAGAAAAGCGTACTTACCTGTTGTAGACCATAATTTACGAGGTGATATTTTCCAGGCATTCACGTAGAGTCAAGGGTCAAAGAATCAAAGTTCCATAATCCAGTTTCTTAAAATCCTATTATAAAATTTCACCATGTCATGATGTAAACGCCGACATCAATCTTTTCTCCAAGTAAATAAGTTCAAAGCAGCCTCAAATAAGTCAGGCTGGTCCCCGTGGCTACAGCATAGCTGACACTGACGAGAATCTTGACAGCGTATTTAATTTGACGCTTTGCGTTTTTTGAATCGGCCTCGTCCATTAAATCCACTAATCTGATTCATTTACTAACGCCAATCGATGAGTTGCTTCAGTGGACGCCATGGTATCGTCTTCACGGAAATTTTTTCTCATCGTAGTCACTGTTTCGGATTGGCACATTTCCATACATTGCTATGGCGTTGTACAGTCGTATCGAACGGAGATGAAAAGTAAAGAAATTACGTTGCTAACAACCTCTCATCAGACTTCGTTTCTAGCTCATATGTACAGCATGGCAAGTGTAACACAAATCGTGTGGATGGAAATAAGGCATGTGACTAGTAAAACTATCAACGCGTTAATAGTTCATTTTGGAGACCATTGAGATGATGGTACTCTATTGAATAGTCACGTGGCACAAATAACCCAATTAAATGACTAGAATCTATGTATGAGTTATATAATATAAACTATAACCTTTATGGAATCCTTGTAACCAACAGACATATGTGTGCTTTTCAACACATCGGGACATTTTAAAAAAGTGCATTTTGATTATCAATTTATAAAAGTACTTGTGTACCAAAATTCACATTTTATCCGGATTTGCACATCACATAAGATCTTTTCACTACAGACCCCCACTAATAGTATGTGTACCTAATCTGACTATCGATCTATATACTTTGGAAAAACCTTGCTCATAACTCAAACGCACGTCAGATCAATCGTTCGGGAGCCAACGATCTTGTAACTGAAATATTTTGCCCCGGTTTGCTCTAAATTTTTGTGACTAATTCAAAGTAGGGGAACCTCTTGGGCATCGAAACCGATGTTGGATGATTTTAACGATTGCGAAAAACTAAAATCCAAGATGGCGTCCAAATGGCGCCGCTTGACTAACGAACCATTAGCCTAATTATAATGCAATCCTTAACTGGAACTCAATTTGTGTCATCTGAAAGAAAATTAAATTATCTACATATCAAAATTTTGGTGAGTTTAAGGGGACATATACCCAATCAAATAGCTTACTTGTGAGTATTTTAAATTAGTAATTTTCATTTTTGTTCTGTAATTTTATCTTTGAAATGCATTTTATTTGGTTTCAATCGGACAATCCTATCAATAGTTATTGTCGATCAAAGCCAAACAGATACCGTAAAAATTTTGGTAAAATGGAATTTCCCTATACAATGTATACTGTATAATTCTTATTATTTTAGTTTTTTTCAACCAGCGATATAAACAACAAACAAATAAAAGTTTAAAAACACTGTAAATTAGTGGCGCTAACAGTATTTTACAGTTAAAATACTATCAAATTCCCTTCTGGAAGTCAACAAACGCAACATAAAACCTTGCTGTTTCTTGTCGTGACATGATATTGTGTTAATTAACAGTACTTAGGATAAAAAACATTGTCATTTTGATCTAAAATCCTTCCGAACCCCGCTTGCTCCTGATGCTAAGATTGGTTACATTAGCCCATGTATTCAACCTTGACGACAATCCTAGAGAAAATTTTACCTGTAGTGGTATAGAGGATTGCTCTGGAGTTTGATGGATCATCACGTGAACCTTTTTTGAAGACCGGTACAATTAATCCAGTAGCCCACTGAACGGGGTAATAACCAACAGAACGAATTTTATTAAACAGGTTTACAAGTAGGTCAATCAAGGATTGAGGTCCAAATAGATGCAATACCTGTGACTCTCTGCTTGTCATCATTCTCTGTTGCTGGGTATCTTGCTCTTAGGGTGGCTGCTACTGGGTCATGTACTTTCTAACAGAGGACCCTATCGTTCCCCTAGTTGTAACGACCCGTACTTAGGGAGTATTGGCAGCAGTTGAAGATGTGCAGCATAGTGCAATTGCTACCTCTTGCCCTAGGAATCTCATTGGTGATTGATGGATGAATGGGCTCTCCTTTCCACCTATATGAGGTTGAAGGTCATATGGTGCATAGATTGATGAGGTCCGTCCGTTTCTTCTGACAATCTGAGACTTCATGGCCTCATTTGGAGGCCTTCGCTTCCATCTTCCTGGTCCACTTCAAGGAAGTTTCAACGAGGCAGAGAGGTTCTTTTGTGCCCACCAACATTTCTTGGTATTATTGACGATTCGTCTGCATAAGCTTTCTTTGACTGTTTGAAGTTTGTGTTATTAACTGATATCCCTGATCTTGCTTGGACTTCAGAGGATCCAGTAGAGGGTTGAAGACAATCAGGAAGAGGACAACTTGGAGTGGCCATCATTTGAATAAACCCATTTGGTACATGAAACAGTCTGATGACCATTGCTGGGTTGAAGATCAGCTCATCGGTAGCAGATGGGATGTTATACCATTCCAGTACAAATTGGGTCAAGTTATGTGGAACCGATCCATAGGCATTAGCCAGACCCAGACAAGCTACAACAATTTCTCTAGCATTTTGCTTACCATTGAGTAGGGTTTCCATTAAGGGATTTGGCTAGCACTTGGAAGAACTTCTTTCTGCTGACATTTGTCACAGTTATATGTCTGAATTTGTCATCTTCCTTTGGTATCAAAACAGCTTCACCCACTCTCCATGATAGGGGTATTTTCTTCTTTTGTCAAATCCCTCTGAGAATAAAATGTATGACTGAGAGGACCTTCTTGCACTTCTTGCACAACAAATATGGAATTTCATTGGTACCTGGTACTGATTTGTTCCTCTTTCTCAGTAAGGCTTCCTCTATTTCTGCCATGGACGGTGGATTTTCTGATAACTGTTACCTTCGGCGGCAAGCTGGGGGATGCCTCTCAAGGGTTTTTTTTATCGATAGTCCCGTCCCGTCTCATGTCTTGACAGTTTTTACGTAAATAGTTATTTAAAACTTTCCTGAAAAACCAGGAGTGCCTTGAGCTCCGTTTTAGTCGAGCAGCTTCTTTGTATACTGGTGTAGGATTTTATTGAATGCCTCTTGAGCATGTCTGAAGTTTCTTTTTTCTTGCTGTTTAGCTCCATTTTTCTGATTTTGTTGTGCAATCATTCACTTTCAGGAAATGTTATTTCAAACGGGTTTGTCATCGTGTAGGGGTTTTTAAGCTTCGTGAGATCTTGTTTCATCTTTCGAAGCCTTTTCTATTGACAAAATTTATGTATTTTCTTTCCATCCCTCAGATTAGGAGGCTGTTTGATGCCATACTTTCCTTTGAGGAAGTTATAGATGAAGTTTTCTCTTCTTTCTAACTCTACTGTTGGTTCTTTAAGCCAACCAACGGTTGAGTTTTGAAACCGCCCCTTATAGGTAGACAGTGATTTCAAAGCCTCAAACAGTTCATCGTCTAATTCTTTCCATGCCCCTGAATCGCCAGCTTTGGGTAGAATTAATCTTGCCACAGACTTCACTGTTGTTAAGCTGGTCCTTTCTTTGGAAGTGGTAGGAAGTGGTTGTCCTTCCGGTTGGCACTGTGGTTACAAACCTGTCCTGTTCCTGATTGACTTCACTTATGGAGCGAAGGCTTTTAGAGACATTCCTCTGATTGACTTCTCCTGAGCTTTCCTACAATCGACAAGGTCATCTTATTTTGGTACCAATTAAAAGAAGAAACTCCAAGCTATCCTGTAATTTATAGAAATTGGTGGATGTTTGATAAAGAAAAGCCGACTATGATATCGACAATATCAAGTGCGGAGTTGGTCGTGCTGGAAATTGTAATATAATTTGCCAATTGCAGTAGATACAGGTCCCGATTTTTAAATTTGGGCTTTGTGAATTACTTCGGGATATGAGTTACAATTCGTTATTCAGTATGCATATCTCATTATTTATCGGTACAAAGTTTGTAACATCTCTGATGACCTTGTCTGATGAAAATGTTGTTTTCATCTTAAAAAAATGACGCATAAGTCAGCAACTACACATCTAAAGTACTGAGATTTAGTAAGTGTACACCTTCACTATACTCTAAAAGATTAACGTTTCTATTGCATGCCCTGTAAATTCTACCACTTTCTATATACCGCAAACTCCAGGGTTGGTCTACTTTACCGTTAATTAATGCCGTTTGATTCATAAAACATCGAAAATAAATTTCGTTAGACAAGAAGTTTCATTCCGAATGTTTCACATCTAGATTTTAAAAGACAGTTCTTGATGACCACAAGATGAGTTTGATTTATCATATTTGAAAGGGTTTTAAAACAGAAATCCCAGTTTAGACACAAATTTTAGCTACACACCAGTAATTGTTATATTTGTCTGAACATGTCTGAATGTACCTTTAATTGAATTTTACCTTGGCTAGTGACAATCACCTTGAAACTTGTTCAACTTCAGTAGAAGTCAGATGAGATAATTATACACTTTGACTGATTCAATTATGATTGCCCTTTGGTTATGGTGATGCGTAAACCAGAATAGGTGCCGGCGGCGGACCGGAATTTCGTTACACGCACTAAGTAACTGTGTCATGTTGAAAAAGATAGCTCAGTCTACGGCTATATTGGTACTTAACGACATTTCTGACTGTTAATTTTGAAGGAAAAGCGAATACTTCGAAATATATTTTCATCACAATAACAGTGATTAAGAACTGAACAAGGCGTCCCTTGACAAATTTTGTCAATTTGTAATCCTAATGACACAATTACATACAAAGACGAACATTTACTGGGTTTCATTGACACAACCCGCGCTAATTTTTATTAAGAAAACCCTCCAACCCCGAGGTTTAGCTTTTAACATTAATTGTTGTTTTTTATCATCCAGTGAATGCCCTCCATGTACAATTCTATTTTCAATATTTCAGCCGGAATCTGGATTGATAACCTTGTCTACAAGAAATCGTTCAATTTTTTCATAAATCCGGAAACTGAAAGGAGAAACATTTACCTGGAGACAAAGATACCTCTCTGATGGTTTGTTCCTGTGTTCCTATGAAATATCCTATTCTGTATTTTTGAGCGAATATTATTAGAGTAGTTTGTTCCGGTTCAGCTCGATAATGCAGTTATAAAAGTGTTTCTATCTACTTTTACACCTGTCTTATTTCTGGTCAAATTGCCCAGTTTGACCATTTTTGTAATTTGTATACTAGATACAGGGAGTGTCGTAACGTGCAATTTCTTACACTAATCAGATTTCGAGCAGCGTATCAGATGAATTTTAATCTTTTATAGCGATGGATCTAATCTTTCAAATCATGAAGGATCACGTTCGCAATGCACTTTTAACCACGCATTTGTGATACTATTCTGCTTGTGTACAAAGATAAAAATACATCACACACAGCTCTGTAGAGATTTCATTTTTGTAAACATTTACCAGCGTTCGAAAGGGCAGAACCGTACTTTCCATACAGAGGAGGAAAACTCTCCCATAACTACGTCGCTTTGAGACATTACTTCAAATGTAAATGATAAGCAACCACTAGAACTGAGCGATACCCGGAATGTGTGGAAGTCAATGACCACCATCTGTAAGACTCTCGAAATTATATACTGAGCTGCATATACCTTACAGGTGTTTAAGGGGTTATGAAAGGTTTATTTTTAATCGCCTTTTTAGCACACAAATAGCCTTTTGGCTACTTGGTTATTAAACGTCCAGCCCCCTCTGGGAGTTGTCAGTGGCATTCAGTCATTGTCAAATATTATGAATATTCTGTTTATTCAGGATTGCAATTTTAATCAACTTGTTGTCTAATATTGTAAAGCTGAAGTTTTACATTTATAATTCAAAAGTTCTTCGTTTGTAAAGCATGCAGAATCTTGTCCACAACACAAAACATCATGTAGTCAGATCTTAAATATTATACGCTCCCGTATTATCTGTATAGGTAACCAGTGTAGAGTATTTAGGAGAGGGGATGGACTATCACGCTTGCCTGCTTAAAAATAAGCTTGGCAGATTTATTATGGAGTGATTGAAGAATACAACACTAGCCAATAATTTAGGTCAATTAAATCATTTTATTTTTTACCCCCTGCTATAAAAACCTTCCCCCCTTATTCCTCAATTAGCGCAAGGGGGAATTATGGGGCACTTTTCATATGTTGCTACAGACCACATTAGAAAAATGTCCTGAAGAAGTTCAGCATGGTTATTTATTTTCGCCTTGGGATACACAGTATCCGAAGTTCCTGGACTATGTGAACAAAGACTGGTACTGACAACGTCCTCTATCGACAGCCAGCTGATCATCTCTCTGATGCTGACTTCGCACAGGACTATAATCGAAAATATCAGCGCAACCCGACATTGTGCATGGAGGGGGCATGCGGGTGAAAACCAATATAATGTTTGGACATCACACTTTTATTTAGAAAACACAACTTCAAAGGTAAACCTGTATCACTCTTAAATATCTTTGTTTTTATGAAAGTATAAGTGACGGACCCAGTGGCCGCTTTCAGTTGCGGTGCGCTTGTGCCTACCACGCGTGCGTTGAAAGTCGGTACAATGTGTACGCCCGCGTCGAGTACAACGTAATCGAGCTGGAAACAAAGTATAGCAAGTATGACGTCTCGGATGGAGGGCGGGACGGAGGGAAAAGAGTTTTAATTTTCCGATAAGTGATTGTAGGTAAAGAAACAACTTGCATGTTACTGCTTAACCAACGGTGTAAGATGATTACGCAACCCTATGAGGTCTCTGTGAGCCATGTGCAAAAAAATGAATGCTGTCACACTATTGTCGAGTCATTTCAAATTTAAACAAAGCGGTCACCAGGTTATCCACTCGCTTGACTCATACACAATAGTAGGACGATCAGCAATGGGGAGAGTCTTGTGGGCTGAGAGGTTTGGGTCCAGGTAATATTCTTGACCACAGTTGAAAAAGTGCGCATTCCCCATGCTACGTAGCGGACTATTAGCATGCCTACAGTAATCACTTGACACTCAAAGTGCACAACATACATACTTATAACTTCATTAATCACGTCACACACAACATCAAATCGTATTGTAAGGGCGCGCAAAAGCCTAATGACAGTGCCCATACAGATTACATGCCTAGAAAAAGGCTAGCAATCCAGCTTATATAAATCTGAGCTGTTAGCATTAATCGTAGCAAACTGAAAAAAGGTACGATATCGTTTCCACCTTAATTCTCTCACGTTCACAACGTTGTATGCAGTCAACCAATACATTTTCCTGTGCTTACCATTGGCATTATGCACGAATTCAAATATCCATTTCTAGTATCAAACATTTATATAAAATGTTGAACTTCAGTTGAACATATATCAGCTTTTCATGTTCAGTTATAATTAATTCTCATAACTTAAATATATCAAGATAGACATAACAGGCCCCGTTACACGCGGCCAAAAGTCGAGTTGATCGATGAGTCTTCATCGATTCACTTTTTCCTGAAGTGTAAAACCCCAAGTGCAGTCGTACATCGATACGAATTGCAAAAAGGTCGAATTCGTAAGTTGCTTTTTAGCAACACTTTGAGAGAATTCGAATAAGTAGTCATTGAATTCGATTTTTTTGCAGTATAAACGAAACACGAATCGATGTCAGCTACTGGCGCACAGTGACCCGCTCTGTGCACTTCCGGCTTATCAGCAAGAAATGCAACTGTACTTGTAACCAAGGGCTTGTAAACAACTGAGCATTAAGGTAGCGCGGTCATTCCAAAGAATTCGGACTTCGAATTGTTGTCTCCGTTTCTGTATAGTTTACGTTAGTTTGGTAAAGTTAGGCCTAATGTCACAGAAAAGCCAAATCAAGGCCCCACGAGCAACCCGAATTTAGCGGTCGGCTCCGGCAGGGCGCCATGTTGAAGATCGCGCGAAATCTTCGTTGAACCGGAAGTCCAAACTTCGTCAACAGACGTAATCAATTTTCTAAAAGCGAATTCGGAAATCCGCTTTCAGTGTAAACACATATGACTCGAATTAATTATGCTAATCTCAGTAGTAATTCAAAAATAATGTCGAATTTAATTCGCCTTTGCTCAATTGTGTAAACGTTGGGGTATGAGACTTCTCAAGTATTTTAGACTGAAAGAGAACATTAGTTGGATTTTACTAGCAGAGTCATAGGCAAAACCCAATATTTGAGTTTAAACTTTTCCATCAACCTTCATCAATAACAAATTTTGGCAAGAGCTACTAACCTCTAATGGTAGAGTGACAGAGTGGCATAACAGGCTCAAAATGGCCCTGTAACACTATTACCACTACGGTGTTTGTCTATTGACCCTACGGTATTACTTTAGCACTTGACCTATAACGGAAATTAATCAAATTTCTACAATGTGTTATGAATAAGACAGAGTAGGAAACGCCTTTGGGCAGCAAACCCACTATAGATTTACTGGATTCCCTTCAAAAATGCACACGTTTCTACACTTGTTGTTAGCCTGACACAATTTAAGACCCCCAAGGCATATGATCACCTGAGCGCGTGGAACCAAATTAGTTTTTTTTCTCGGCAATGTCAATACTCTCATTTGCTTAGTCCAGGTTAAAGAATTTTTTAGCAGATGTGAAAGATAGTTTACCCTCAATACTGCAGATTTTTTTATTATTCTCCTATTATTGTTTATAGAATTTCAGATATTTAATTGTAATATACAACTTAATAGCACTGCATTTAAGTAAATAACGAATTCCAATGCAGATGTCTTCTTGTGAATGGGCTCAATGCATTATATTAGATTAGTTCAGCTTAGGGTACAAATTTCGATTGATCTTCTATAAAATATCCTGCTACCTTTCTTTTTCGGAATGAATGAGGTTATTAACATTGGTGAATATCATGAAACAATCTCGTTCTAAACAGCTTTACCGATAAGAAATTGCATTTAGGTATAATATCCAAGGTAATATCGTTGCAATGACGTGAACTGTATATTTTGATAAGGGCAGCAAGTCGTACTTTCATCATCTAATTCAATTAAATCCAATAAAGGTGTATGAATGTCCCATTAATGCATGTGTCTAACACCATATGTATAACAGTACAACTTAACATTACAGTTTCCGCCACCAATTTAAAGGGGCAATTTCGTGATCCACAGCCTCGCCCACCAACGACCTCACATTTTGGATTTTCATATCATCTGAACCGTTGGCCTTAGTATAGTCGGTTACCAATTCTGACTTGCGCTCGACTCTACTTGCATTTTTTGTCCGTAAACGGGCAGATTTCAGCACGTGGTCCCTAATAATAATAATAATAATAATAATAATACCATGCATACTTGCATTACACAATCCTGTGGGGCTCAGGTGATACAAACATTTCTCATAACATCAAACTGCACCGTCAGGATCAACTGATTTTTTTTTGAAATAACCTTTCCCTGTTGACTCTAAACAGAACAAAGGTGCTACAATCCCTGCTAGACAACGAAAATAAGACACCTATAAACATCTAATTCTTTTACAGTGGTAGGGCTATAATTTTTATGGTGTTGTTTACGTATGAAAACAGGTAAGAATATTCTGTAGTGTCAACGATAACTATTACCACGAAAACGAGGGCGGTGTTGTCAAAGCTTAGTCATGGTGAAGTTGAAGTATCTCTGATTGTCAATCTTAGAGTTTTTGAATGGCTTCACCATTGGAAAACTAAATCTTATCCATTCCTCACCTGGAGGCCCCAGCGGGTTTAGGTCGTTTTTAACATATTCGCCAGTAAGACATAAGTCGCATCGCTATGCAAGAAATCTCACCGACATGGGCTGACTTCTCCATGGAAGATGGTAAATGTAAGAAATGTCTAGTGAAGCCCCCAGATTAAGACGCGTCTTGATTTTATGTCCGCCTAGGTAAAGCACTTAAGGTCCTATGCGCACAGAGGTTAGACCGGGTCTAAAGTTAACCTGATCTATGTGTAATTTGTCCCACCAGAAAAGACAGTTTCCCTTTCACACCAACGCGAGGTATTTTGTATTTTGATATTTGCATTTAAATCTTTTCAATTTTGCGTATTACTTTACGAAAAAGTGTTAATCCAATTCAATTTTGAGGCAAAATGTATTTTGACTTTGGACCAGGCCTAACTTTAAACCTGGTCTAACTTTTTGTGCATACGGACCTAAGAGCTGTGCTAAAGAAAATAAATCCAACCTTCATCAAAAATACATCGATCCTCGGACCGCTGGTCCGCCTGCCGCCGCGGTTTATTGAATGATAG
>JAMKCH010048439.1:0-23956 GCA_023653785.1 Ophioderma brevispina
GGGTAGCGGCAAAAGGCCGCACGAGCACTTTCCGGTTTCCTCACGTTCGAGCGGCGATAGCCAATCCCGTGGTGAGCTCCGTGGGTCACACTTCTCGGCGATTGAAAATTACTCTAAGCAAGATTTCACAATCAATACGACAATGGTGATTAGCCAAAAACTAATTACAACGAATAAGTGCTCCAGCCAGAGAGTGGAGACATACTGCATGCAATATGTAATTGTAGCTTATAGATCGCCGATCGTACGTGGCGCTATAAAATTTATTCTACGTCATCATTACAGTCATACTGCTAACTATAGCTACGTAGGAGCTTATCGTGGAAATTGGTGGCGCTATCACTGACGCTATCGTTGTACACAGTCTCACAGCCATCCTGTATTAAAAACACAAGTGCGGTCACCGCTCGTGGGGATTCGTTCCCGGGATTCGTTGCACGTATATGGCCAAGCCATAAAGGCCATAACGTATTGCGGCAACGCGTTGCGAAGAAAGTAGCAAACGCGTTGGCGACATTTCGGCAACGCGTTGCGACATTTCAGCAACGCGTTGCCTGTGTCGGCCAATCAAATCATGAATTCTGTGAAGTATTTAAAAAAAAGAGCCCACAACGCGTTGCTAGATGACTTCCGCAACGCGTTGCGAACCTTCACAACGCGTTGCGACTTTCACAAAAGCTTGCGAGCTTCACAACGCGTTGCAAGCTTCACAACGCGTTGCTACGGTGGACCAAGCCATAGAGGGTCATAACGTATTGCGCAAACGGCGTTGTGAGAAGAAAGTAGCAAACGCGTTGCGACATTTCGGGCAACGCGTTGCGGCGTCACCAATCAAATTCAAGAATTCTGTGACGTATTCAAAAAAATAGATCCACAACGCGTTGCGGCAATACGTTATGGACCCTTATGGCTTTCACAAACGCGTTGCAAGCCATCACAACGCGATGCGAGCTTCACAACGCGTTGTAAACTTCACAAACGCGTTGTAAGGCAATAAGGGTCATAACGTATGCTGCCAAGCGTTGTGAAGGGTCGCAACACGTTGTGAGATTTTATATTTGAATAACGTCACAGAAATTCTTGATCTTGATTGGCCGACACCGCAACGCGTTGCTGAAATGTCGCAACGCGGTTGCGAAATGTCCAACGCGTGGGACTTTCACAATGCGTTGCCGAAATGTCGCAACGCGTTGTGACTTTCTCACAAACGCGTTGCGGCAAACGTATGACCATTATGGCTTGTTAACCGTAGCAACGCGTGTGAAGCTTGCAACGCGTTGTGAAGCTCGCAACGCGTGTGAAGGCTTGAAACGCAGTTGCCAAAGATCTGCAAACGCGTTGGGCGTCTATGGTTTAATTACGTCACAGAAATTCATGATTTGATTGGCCGACACAGCAACGCGTTGCTGAAATGTCGCAACGCGTCCGAAATGTCGCAAACGCGTGCTACTTTCTTAGCAACGCGTTGCAGCAAGACGTTATGGCCTTTGTGGCTTGCCATTACCACGTAGTTTTGTGGTTTGTTGATTTGGCGGGTAACGCAGACTGAACATTAAAATTAACCATGTAACCGTGAACCGTGAGCAGAATCCGTGAATGAGTAGGGGCCGTTCCTTTGACCTTGTATGATAATCGGCGAATGCATATGCGAGAAATGACAAAAATTGTTAACCTTAGTTTACACCACAGACACAGCTACAACATGTAGCATACAGCACACAGCATACAGTTAAAGGAGAAAAGTAATCCTTATGTGTCTCCCTGTTATGCAGGCGATACAAAAATCCGAATATTTGGTACAAAAACCTTTTGGTTTTCAGCAGAAATTGGAAGGTACTACTTGAAATCATTACAGGGGTAGATTGGTGAAATCGCAAGTGTACCGATAACAACATTTGCAGACCGAATCCGTTTATTGGATTCGATTAATTTGACCCAAAAGTATTTTCAGATCAATCATTAGCAACAATCTGGACCATTATTTGGAAATCTGCATTACTGAAAACTAAAAAGTTCAAATCAGCTAAACATTTTAGAAATCAATACAAAAAAACAACTCATCATTATAAATATACTCTTGTGTAAATTTGTTTTTTTTATATCTTGGGGCATATGTCTTTTTTGCTATTCATCACCCTTATTTTAATGTCGTTCGTAGTTGTATGTTAACTTTTAAGTTTTAGGGGAGGTCGCCTCTCTGGCCTATATTGCTTTTTGGCCAGCTCCAAATGTGGTCGTTGTTTTTGTGTGATCATTAATGTATTGTATGCTGTATAATGGAAATTTTAATAAATTGATTGATTGATTGATTCGTGTTTGCACGAACTCCACCAAATGTTTCCTGTAGCAATTTGATAAGGTAGGGGCCAATCACATAATGGACATAATTATTTTTTAATTGGTTTTTATGGTTCGTGGTGGCATTAAAAACATGTTTCATTGATTACTAAAACCTGAAACTAAGTGTGTCCTATTGACAATGCTAGACACGACGTCTAATGTCACTGTTTAATTTCAAGTATGACACATTTCTTTTACTTAGGGTACTCTACTGGGGTTTCCCTAAAGGAGTGGCTGTCACCCACAAATCGCTGTCTGTTTACCCTGAAGTAATGGACCTTAGTCCTGAAGACGCTGATCGGAAATATATATCTGGGTAGGTTTTAGCATTTTTCTTTCGATATTTATTATTACAAAGTACTCCCCATATATTTTGCTTGATTTAGTATTAAATCGTGGTAGTTGCAGTAGAATTAGCAATAGTAAACGTAAGAGGAAGTACTATTAATAGTAATGAGTAATATCATTAACTGACGCTGAAACGGTTTAAACGCTGGCCTCCAGTTTCCGGGGTTGGCAGGAGATATGGTTCGTGCCGCCGTTCCCCGCAGTCCGGAATCAATGGTGAACAATAGGGGCAATCGAATCAGTTGACACTTCACGAGTACATTAGTTTCACGCTCTATCCCGTTGTCATAGAGCCCGGACTATGATACCTGATTACTTTCACCACCGGTGTGAAAGAAAAAAAAAAAATAATCAAAGTCCTAAAGTCCCCGAAACGCATGAAAACGCTGCAAAGTCCCTCCATACGGGGTTAAAATAGGTCAAGTATGGGCTCAAAACATATATTTCTTCAAATCAATCTTACAAATACACGTACGAATCTACTTTTAACTAATATTGTAATTGACGCGATCATGTGCCACAATTTTGTGTAATTTTTTAAGACTTGCAATACTTATCCATAATTGAAAATCATCATTAAGATGCTTAATTAAATAATTTGTCCATTAATCACAGATTTCTAGATATCTTGTAATCATGTCTTTTGGTGGATTAGGTGCCCAATTCGGAGTGAGTCATGCCCATTTCAAAACTTCTACTACTATCTTCGTGGGCCTACTACGATCACTAATGGCTGGCGAAGGCATCAAGATGACCGTAATTAGGTTTATTAATATTTAAAAGACAACATTTCTGAGATATAGCTCCCTCTGTAACGTTTTACACTCTAATTTTGCAACGGATAACGTAGTTGTGTAAGTAATGTTGTGCACAAATGGTTGAACCATGTTGAACTCTACTGATGATTCGTCATGAGTCTTTCCAAACAGGGCCAATCGCACCATTTTGGCGAATTGACGTTTTTTGCATCATTATGATACTATATCACAAGCTCTTTCATATACCAAATTTGAACAAATAACATTTCCAATTTGTAGAATAATATATAGATTTTACTTTTGAAATCATACCTAAACTCAATGAAAGTCTCCCAAACAGACCAATCTGCATTCGTCTGTATGCTGTACCTGAAAACCACCGGACGACAGCTTATAAAGTTACATATCGATCATGGGATATTGCGAGATTAATCTCCCCTCGATCACACACTGGGTAGCCTATATAAGGTCCTTGGTCGAAGGTTATATGTAGTACATGTGTAATAGCTGTTTTGCCACACTAAAATGTAAATTTTTGTCAGTATTTTACTGACAACAATTCTGCAAATATGACTGTGAAAATTACAGTATACTGTAAAAATTGATTAATCAAACACTGAAAAATATATCTTTGGCGAGTTATGTGAATGTGTTGAAAAAATAAAAGCACTGACGAACAACAATACTTTTAGGCCTATCCACAATTGTCAACCGAATTTACTGTGTTGCAATAATTAGTCTATAATTTTTAATCCATGATAGTAGGCCTTTACCTCAAACCCATCTGTAAAGTTTTCGCGCCCGAATTTCAACCCGTTTTGAATGAGAGCTAAAACCATTATTTTGTAATCCCATCGATAACTGTGTAAAATAATATTGTCTACCAAAATGGTGCATATTTTCGCTCATAACATCCAAACCAACAATCATCCTTTGCCTTAATATTTCACAGGGTGAAGGAGAAACAATTGTAGCTTTCTTCTGATAACCAAAAAAATTTTACCAATTCGGGAAAATCTGTGGTCCCAGGGGACGAGGCTATTAGCGATTCGGACATGGCCCTTTAATTTTTGTAAAACATATAATGCATTAAAGGTAAAATAAAAATGAATTTGGATGAACTATAAAAGCTGTAGGTTATGGGATTTTGTTGGCATAATGGGCTGCCAGTGTTTTCCTTTAAGATTTAACGTATTTTTCCTGTAAATAACTTATCTGAAAATCCATAATAGTGCATAATAATGTTGATATAATCAAAGTTCAAATAGGAGCCTCTCTTGTAAATTTAGTCGTAATAGGCCTGGAAAATTGGACAAAAAAGTATTTTGCTTGATTTTTAAATAACGGCCAAGTATTGTCTTTTTCTGATCCTTTTTATTGTGAAGTCCACTGTAATTTTTACAGCGCACGTTATTTTGTCAAATACAAGATGCATGTTAGTAGTGGTAAGTTTAAACAAAAATATGTATTTTAGCTGTGTTCTTTACTAGACGTAGATTGCAAGATGTCTTGACTGTCTAAGCGACGATCCGGGCGCTGAGCACGGCAAAAAGGAGCCTTCAGTTTTGAATCGCGTCAGTTGAGTTTTATTTTATTATTTTTTATTGTTTTTAGACATGATAGTTATTTTTTTTTATTTTGTAATGATACAACTATACGTTTCATGAGAATAATTTCACATATACCCTATTTCATTTGCAAACATACATGTATTAAGTTACGGTAAATTGGGCAAAAAATAGTAGCAATTACTCAGTTTACACCTGTTGCTGGAAATTAATTGATTGTTGAAGCTGTAATTAAGTAAAAAAAGATTCAAATCAGCTATGTTAGTAATTCAAAGTTATAACAACAACAACAAGACAATTTGTAACACCAGAAAGGTCACAAATAAGCACTAATGTAGTAACTTATTTTCAATTCAATTTGTTTATAGATAGTTCAAAAACTTCTTGTTGAAAACCCTTTCACGTTTTGGTATGATATTTGTTCATTTTAATTTGCAATATATTAATTTTAAAGGAAAGTAATGTATATAAATTGAATGTTCTTATAAATTCCCTGTATATAAGGTAGCATAATATCGTGGTTAGGTATTTGGGTTCATTTCAGAGGATCCCAGGTTCGATTCTCAGTTAGATAGGCTTACATGAATAAAAGTTACTTACATGACTAATTTACAGCCACATTAAGATCAATAATGATATGTAAAACATAGTACCTCAAAATCTTTTTCGTTTTTCCTCTTTTCTTTGCTATATTTCCCCACATACCTATGATATTATTTTGACTTACTTGATTAATAATTAAACTAACTTGATAATTTCTCTGTGTACTTGCTAAATAAGCGCAATAAAGTAATGTGATTTTGAGTAATCACTGCAAAACATATGGTGTTAAAATTAACACCACTGGTGTTCTAGGAGGACCACACCAAGAGGGTGTCAAAATTCAACACCAATAGGGCGTTAAAAATAACACCAAAGGTGTTGAATTTTGACATCCTTTTGGTGTGATCCTCCTAGAACACCGGCAGTGTTAATGTGTTAATTTTAACACCCTAGGTTTTGCAGTGCATGTAGAAAAATTATTATTCACATTAGCAGCCATTTCAATTAAAATACATGATAAATGGTACATTAAAAGATTACTCATTGAAATTACTCAATAAAATGAAATGCAACCCGATTACACTTCATTTTATTGAGTAGATAGAGGAAATTATTTTCCTTTCAATTCCAATAACGAAAGATGTTTAATATGAGAAAATTGTAATTCTGCATTTTGCAATAAATACTACTTTGATAATCAGAAATTTTGGCAATTTGAATTGAAATTAAACGTCAGAAGTATTTGAAATACAAGTTAACCATTGAGCACCGCAGTAGAAATGCCGGCAAACTGCCATCTTAACCTCAAAATGGTTTGTTTTTACTCATAGAAAGTTTTCAACTATAATATTGTACGAGTGCTGCGACTCCAAAGGTGAAACATATACGCAATGGTCTGTTTGATGACAAAAATTAAATAATATCCATGGGAATGTCAATTTCATTTCAAATTGTACCAATAGACACTCCGAAGTCGTTTGTATTGACAATTTTTAGAAACACCATTTGACACTAATTGCCAATATAATCTTCCTATAGTCTTCGTTATTGGAAATTAAAATGATTTTCGTCCGAACGCCTCGTAAAATTAATACAAATATAAATGACTTGATAGTAAGATAAAGCTTTCTTCTTGATAAAATAGTGATCTTTGATTCGTTTTACTCTGCAAAAAGTATCAAAATATACACCCCTTCCAGCAATAACAGATAAATCACAGCTTCTCCACTTAACGTTCATGGAAGTTATTAATGTCCCACTAATTCACAAAACCCAGGGTTTAAAAAACTTATACTACACTTTGGATGTCTTAGTGTACTTAAACATGTAGCGCCGATGCTTCATTTGGGAAATACAGCAAAATACTGTAAATTTTATGTCCAATTTTAAAGGCGTATAAAAAAACGACACAACTGGAGCATTAATTTCGATTTTTCGAGTTCAAACATAATCGTACATTATACGAATTATACAATTATCCCGGGGGGGGGGCAGTTGTATTCCAAGGTTGATTAATGCGTGAACATTGGACTTTCCGAAATGCACCCCTAACAATTATTTCCACCGACTAAACAAAAAGATCTTTAAACAAGCATTTTTGTGTTTTTGGCTCACCATAAACAAGTCTGTTTTGTCATTTTTATAGCGTAAAATGAGCCATCAAACTGTGTTTGTTTAAATATCAATACCCTTATTATCTGGCTTTGCCATGGGCGTTACTTCCAAATTACAATAGTTTTGATGATTTTGACCTCGCATACATCACAGCTTTTCAGTATTACTCGAAAAAATCATACTTTTTTTTCCATATTTCGCATGTTTTTTACACCCGAATCAATGTACGCGCGTACACACCTGTTGAAAAAAGAGACCCTTTAACGCGTTTTCTTGTTTACGCATCTAGCCACCTTTGAATACAATGTCCCCAGGTCAATTAATTGGAAGTTTTATGTCCAATAATTCACAAAACCCAGGTTTTCAAACGTTAGACATACACTTTGGATGTCCCTTTAGTGTACTTACACATGTAGGCCGATGCTGGCAATTTGGAAATACCACAAATACTGTACATTTTATTTTCAAGTTTTTTACGAGCGTATAACGACTACACTGAGCTTTGATTCGATTTTTTTTCGAGTATCACATAATAACGCACATTATTGATTTTCAATTATACTATTAAGTAACTATGATTACAGGAAAAATACTATACAATTTTGCAGAAAATTCTGGCAACAATTCTGCTAACAAAACCCCCGTAAAATACAGCTTTTACAGGTTTTCCATTCCAAAATTAATAATTTGTAGCTTGATGTAATAGGTATTTTACATTAAGTTTGAGTAGTAAGTATTTTACATGAAGTATTAAGTTTGATTTTAATCCGTTTAAATCAATTTCTAATTACAAATAAACAAATCAAAACCATCATCAGTCCTTTTTTCTAGCTTCATTGGCATATTTTGCCTGTAAGCTTGAGATGATGACGGTTAGAAATCGTACAAAAGCATAGTCATTTATAGCGCCCTCAGCAGGCAAACGGTATGTAGAAACATCGTCACGAATCTTCCAAATAGTCGGGTAAACCTTCATGTTACCGAAAGTTGAGTATCGAACAACAATTTTTTGTTGCTGAAAATGATAGATTAGGGTGTATGAATAAGAATCTGCCGGGTGCCACCTGGGCAATCCTTTGAGCATTTTGAGAATCCAAGATGTCGTACGCCATAAATGATAATTATCATTCACCCTATATTATCAGACTATGGAGTTACTAGAATTCTATAGGATCCAATGAACCAGTGTATGGCCTTGTAACCTTAAGTCATACTTATACTCAAATTCAAAATGGAAGCCAAAGCCAATAATTTTAAAATATGCCATATAACAGCAAATACCTGCGATAAAAAAGATCGGAAGGACCTTACTTATGTGCTAGAAGACACCATAATGTATTTCTGATACCTTTAAATTGTAACATGACGTCAATTAATCTGGCAGCCCAAACGTGGAACCTCTTCAAAAAAATTTGACTTGGACAAATGATATAAGTAGTACAGGTCCTTCAAATCGAAATCAATGTTCAATGACATTAGAACTGTATCCTTTTGATCCTAACCAATGTACAACATACTTTCAATTTGGTTTAAATGCGCCAAAATCGAAATAAAACTAATCTGGTGCATTTTTCAAAAAATAAAAGCAATAGGCATTACCTTTTCACATATATTGCACTCATTTCTAATATGACCCATTTTTTTTATTTATCCGGATTACCTAGTACACTTGTTATGATCATAGGTATATTTCTAATTGTTTCATCATGACAACAATAATTTATACTTGAAGGTAATTTAGACATTTATGTCAAGTTTTTTGAAGATATTCACTTTTTTGGCTGCCCCATATTGATTGACGCATGTTCAACAAAACAACACCTTTAAAAGTATCAGAAATACCATTTATTGTTGTCTAATAACATATCTAAGTACTTCATGCATGTTATTATTATATCACAGATTTTCCTGTTATATGTGCATTTTTAAAATTATTAGATTTGGCTTTCCATTTTGAATTTAGAGTATGACTCATGTTACAAGTGCCATGCATTTATTTGTTCATTGGGTCCTATCGTATATCTAGTAACTCCATAGTTTGATAATATAGGTTGAATAGCTAATTATCTTTTGGCGACGCCATCTTGGATTTCTTCAAATGCTCAAGGATGCCAGGTGGCAACCCGGCAGATTCTTATTCTACACACCCTTATCTATCATTTTCAGCAGAAATGTGTCCAACTCAATTTACGGTCATGCCATAAGTTGGACCATGGCTACCTGACTACAACAGGCCCATCGAACAAAAAATCACATTTCCGATATATCGGCGATTGAAGTTTTTGTAGAGAATTATGAAACTTGAATACTACAATTTGAAACATGTTAAGGAAATGATTTTAATATGTACATCGTGGAAAGTGGAACGTTCTTCATTTTGAGCAAGCTTCATTCAAATACCTTGTTTCTTCCCTGTCCAATTAAAATTAGAGATTTTGGTCTGGTTTGCAAAACAAAAACGTCATCTTTTTCTATGGTAAAAGGAACGATTCGCATTACATCACCTTTTTTCACCTGTTTTGGCGTACTCAAAAAGAGCCGATCGATCGCCTCAAACGGTGGTATGACATGTTAAACATACTTTGCCTGCTGAGGGGCTATAAATGACTATGCTTTTGATGGTTTTCTAGCCGTCATCATCGCTTACAGGCAAAATATGCCAATGATGCTAGAAAAAAGAACTCGCTTGAACTATTTTGTTATTTTGTAATTAGAATGGATTTAATCAAACTTAATATTAATACTTAATGTAAAATAATATTACATCAAGCTATACATATATTAATTTGAATGGAATCCTGTAAAAGCTGTATTTTATGGTGTTTTGTTAGCAGATTACTGCCAGAATTTTCTTGTAAAATATATAGCATTTTTCCTGTAAACCGTAGTACTTAATGTAATTAAAAACATATATAGTTTGTACGATAGTTGATAACATCGAAACGAAAAATCCGAATTCAAAGCTCCAGTTGAGTCGTTTTAAAATAAAAAAAAAATAAAATTATAAAATAAATATAATACCGCCTGATGAGATTTGACATACTTTACAGTTTAATTTCCAAATTGCTGCCTCGTCCTCCTGTGTAAGTATCACTAAGGACATCCAAATTGTATGTCTAACGTTTGACACCCTGGGTTTTGTGAATTATGGACATACTACTTCCCTAAACGTTAAGTTGAGAAGTTGTGAAATATCTGTTTATTGCCTTCAAGGTATATTTTTGATATTTTTGCAGAGTCAAAAATAAGATCACTATTTTATCAAGAAGAGCTTTAATCTTACTATCAAGTCCTTTATTTTGTATTAATTTACGATGCAATTCGGGCGAAACCATTTCATAATTCCTCATAATCGGAAACTATGAAGAGTCATCTTGGCAATTAGTGTTAATATGTTTTAAAAAAAAACGTAAAAACAAAGGAGTTCGGAGGGTCTATTGGTACAATTTGAAAGAAATTGACATTCCATGAATATTATTTTATTTTTGTCATCAACAGACCATTGCTTAATATGCCTTCACCTTTAGAGGTCACAGCCTCGTACGTATAATTGAAAACTTCTATGGTAAAAACAAATCATTTGAGTTTATGTGGCATTTTGTCGGCATTTCTACTGCGGTGTTTCAATGGGTTAACTGTATTCAAAGACTTCGGAGTTTTTAATTTCATCCTTTCAAATTGCCAAACATATAATGTGGTATTTATTGAAAATTCAGAATGCTAATTTTCTCATAATTAACATCTTTCGTTAGTGGAATTGCAAGAAAATAATGTTTCCCTCCTCTATCTGCTCAACAAAATGAATTGTATCGGCTTGCATTCCATTCTACTGAGTAATTTTAATGGGTAATCTTTTAATCTACATTAAATCATGTATTTTTAATTGAGATTGTTGTCATGTGAATATAATTTTCTACATGCACGCAAAAACTATCTGTTAAATTATCACACCGCAGTATTGCTAAGTGTGATATGATATTGTTAAATATTGACAAAACAAAATTTTTGGTTTATTTAAAACACTTTTTTTTTTTTTTTTTTTTTTTTTTTTTTTTTTAAAATAACACCAAAGGTGTTGAATTTTTACACCCGTCTTGGTGTGGTCCTCCTAGAACACCGCGTGTTTAATTTTAACACCCTATGTTTTGCAGTGTGTACTCAAAATCACAGTACTTTATTACGCTTATTTAGTCTACACAGAGAAATTATCAAGTTAGTTTACTTATTAATCAACAAATTGGATGAACCTCAAAATAATATCATAGGTATGTTGGAAAATATAGCAAATAAAAAAAACAGAAAACGATTGAGGTAACCATGTTTTACATATCATTATTGATCTTACTTTGGCTGTAAATTAAATCATGTAAGTAACATGTAAGCCTATCGAACTGAGAATCGAACTTGGGACCCTCTGATATGAACCCAACACCTAACCAGATACTATCTACCTTATATAAGGGAAGATATAAGAACATTTAATTTTAATATGCATTACTTTCCTTAATATATTGCAAATTAAACTGAACAAATATCATACCAAAACGTGAACGTGTTTCAACAACAAGTTTTTTGAACTGTCTATAAAAAAATTGAAGTGAAAATAAATTACTACTAATAGTGCTTGTTGGTGACCTTTCTGGTGTTTACAAATGTCTTGTTGTTGTTATACCTTTGAATTACTAATAGCTTAGCTGATTTTAATCTTTTTTACTACTTATTACAGGTTCAATTAATTTCCAGCAACACTTAACTGCTATTGTTACTATTTTTGTCACAATTTTTACGTAACTTAATACATGTATGTTTGTGTTAACATTTCTCCAAATGAAATAAGGTATTTGTGAAATTATTCTCATGAAACGAATAATTGTATCATTACAAAAAAACCCTTAACTATTACGTCTCACCACAAATAAAAATAATTAAAATAGAACTCAACTGGCGCGATTAAACTGAAGGTCCTTTTTGCCGTGCTCGATGTCCCCAATCGCGTAGCTAGACAGTTCAGACATCTTACAATCTACGCGTCTAGTAAAGAGACCCAGCTAAAATACAACTTTTTGTTTAAACCTACCCCTACTAAACTTGTATTGACGAAATAACGTGCGCTGTAAACGGGGCTGTACAGTGGACTTCACAATAAAAATGATATAAAAAGACAATACTTGGTCGTAATTTAAAAATCAGCAAAAATTGTTTTTTTTTTTTTTTTTTTTTTTTTTTTTAATTAATAGACAAAAATAATAAGAAAGCTCCTATTTTAAACTTTGAATTATTATGTTTTCAATTATAATATGTTATTTAACAGAAAAAAATACTGTAATCTTAACACTGGAAGCATTCTGCCAACAAAACCCATAAAATTAACAAGCTTTTATTACAGTTTCCCTCAAATTCCTTATATTTAACCGTTTAATGCATTATGTTAATTTTAATCAAATTAAAGTCCATGGTCGGTTCGCTAATAGCCTGCCCCTGGGACCACAGATTTTTACCGAAGTGGTCAAAATTTTGTTATCAGAGAAACTACTATTTTTCCCTCTTCATCACTTGACCCCTGTGAAATATTAGGGCTAAAGCCTGAGTTTGGTTGGATGTTATGAGCGAAAATAGTGCCCCATTTTGGTCGAGACAATATTAGTTTTTACATAGTACTCTAAATGGGGATTACAAAATAATAATGTTTTTTAGCTCTCATTCAAAATGGGGTTGAAATATCGGCGCGAAACTTTACATCTAGGGTTTTGAGGTGAAGGCCATATCTATCATTATATTACCAATTTATAGACTGTATTACAACCGAAAATTTTTGGTTACAGTTGTGGACAGGCCTACATTAATGTGTTCGTCAGTGCTTTTTATTTTCAACACATTCACAACCTCTGCAATAACTCACAAAATATAGATTTTTCAGTGTTTGAATCAATATTTTACAGTATACTTAAATTTTTACAGTAATTATTTGGCAGAATTGTTGTCAGTAAAATACGCAAAAAATTCTATTTTTTAGTGTGGCAAAATCGTCTCATAATACACTACACCCACTAAATAAAGTTCGGACCAGACTTCTATAGGCTACCCAGTGTTGATCGAGAAGAGGAGATGAATCTCGCCAATAGCCCATTGATCGATGGGTCACTTTTTAAGCATGTCGTACGGTGGTTGTTTTCAGGTACAGCAAACAGACGAATGCAGATTGGTCTGGTTTGGAAGACTTTCTTTTATAACATCAAAATTAAACATTTCAAAAATTTAAAATCGTATTATTTCCAAAATTGGAATTGTTATTTTTGCTCATATTTGGTATAAAATAGCTTCTGATATAGTGTTCTAATATTCAAAAAACTCAATTATCGCCAAATGGTCGATTGGCCTGTTTTTGGAAGACTCATGACGACATGTGCAATACCACCGTCTGAGACGATCGATCGACCCTTTTTGAGTACGCCAAACAGGCGAATGTGCATTTTTGTCTCCTTTGAGGAAACAGAGACGTGTTTTTTAGTTTTTTTTGCAAACAGACCAATCCCTTTATAATTAAATTTGACAAGGAAAAACGAAAGGATACGTGAAAATTGAAGCGTGCTCAAAATGAAGAACTTTTCAATGTCACTATGTACACATAAAATCATTTTCCTAAAATGTTTCAAATTTTAGATAGGCAGTTCATAATTCTCTAAAACTTCAATCGCCCGAATCTCGACATGTGACTTTTGGTCGTTGGCCTGGTTGGAAAGATTCGTGACGATATGTACCTTCCTACCTACACACCTTCATGTACTTCTAAGTATGTACGTATATATACTTATCTACCGACCAACCTTCGCCTAAAACCCCTACCCTCACGTAAAACGTAAAATTTACGATAAATACCGGCAACTGGGTTGCAAGCATTTCACCGTAAAATGCCCTTTAATTTTGAATAATTAGGTGAGTTCCTATCCGCGCACCCCCCCCCCCCTTTGTCAATCAACGCGAGTTCCGTGTTAATTAAAACAATTAAAGACACGAGCATTGATGTGAAAAATATTTGAAATGTTGCTGGCATGCTTCAGGTAAGGATCAGTTACTGTAGAATTCTCATAAGTTACCTTTTCCACTGAATAATTGACAGAAAAGGAAGAAACACGGCAGTGTTCCCAATACGATTGCCCAGTCAATTACGGTTTTTGAGTTCCGAACGGACAGTAATGACTAAAGTTTCTGATTCTGTCCTTATTAGGTGCTTCTGGTCTTATCATTTGCAGGGTGTTAGGATACCTGTACAGTCTGTACTTGTTACATACATGCAAAAATCTGATTTTTGTGATGTTTTCGACATGTTCTGATTTACAAATCACTGATAGTGTCTTTAAGAATAGTTCTTGTTTAGTATTTATGTATTCATGTAATTAAATTAAGATTATAAATTCATTAACCTTTACCTCTTTTGCGATCACTGTTGCTTTTTGCCATAACTCCTCTCCATCACGCCAAAGGGAACCACCCTACCAAATATGACATTTTAAAAAATACATTAATCAGATAAACCTGAAGTTACCCGAAGTAGACAAATCACCCCTCATGCTAAATTGGGTTAATATGTTAAATTCTTTTTGAAAAATATGCATGTTTTTTTTCCTTTACAGAGCCACTGGAACATTCATGTTGAATCCATCATTTGAATGACATTTTGAATTACCGTACTTTAGCTATGATTTTTCGTCCTTGCAAATGTGTGAGTACAGCATAAAGGTTTCAAAATCTGGGGTGCCTAGCCAGGGCCGTACTCAGGATATATTGGGGGGTGGCGTGCGGGACTTCGAAAAAGTGGACTTTTTTGTTAAAAGTGGACCTTTTTAGGATATGAATTTCTCTCAAATTTCACTGGATCGGTTGTAGACCACCTACCAAGAACGTTTGGAAGGTTTATTGGACAAACAGGTGCAAAAGAAAACCGCAAACCTTGTTTTGAACTTGCCTGCTATCGTAACCGTTCCCCATAGAAAACCATGCTTTGACTTTCTGTCGTGCACGACAGAAACTACTGAATCATCATCTTATTACATAAAGACGACGTATTCGGCTGATTCATTTCAGGTGTGATCTAATGCATTTATAAGCATTCCAAATATGTAAAAAAAAACCTAGGTTCGAGAAAAATTGGGGGCGCTTCTTTCTGAAAATCACCTCATGTCTCTTTAAGGCACTATTTGCGGCACTCAAGAATTATGTTTCAGGGATCTCTGTCATGTTGTCTACATATTTAATCATTGAAACCTTTTGTACTCAAGATGTGTTACAAATGTCTGCTAGCTCCCACGCTATAGCGAATCTTTTGACTGTCTAATCGATATGAAATCACTACATATCACCAAAAATATGTAAGACTTTAAATCTCTCGTTACACCTTTATAATTAGATTTATCGTGTACCTCTGCGGTGGCGGCGGTGAAATATACAAATGTCACTTTTCATTGGACTTCAACTTGGACATACAGAAACTATAACCAAAGCAAAGTAAGGAACGTGGCAAAGAAAATAAGAAAGCGCATTGCCATCCATTATGTTTGTTATTATTGGATAATTTTACATTTACATTAGCTGTGTATAGTAGTATTGTATAATACTATAGAGCTCCAGTTCAACTTCAACTTGGTCATGCCACCAAAAAATCCTAGTATCATCAGAAGTTGTTTGCCTATCGCAGTAATAAGAGTTTCGATGGGCCCCACTTTTCCAGTTTCTTATAACTTAGCAGACAAATAAATTTAAGTACACTAATGTTACCTTTTAGGAAACTAATGCCATTTACACTGCGTAGGCTGCTCTTGCAACGGACTTTAAGTCTGGACTTGGATCAATCATATTTAAGTCCGCTTTTAAGGTATATACTTGAACTTTGACTTGACTCCATGGACTCTGGTACCAAAAGCTCAATTTTTATGGAGTAATGTGGAGGGGGAGGTAGGAGCGAGGTCGTCGATCGGGTCACGCACCTTTAAGTGAAAAACAATTAGTCATAATAAAGTCCCCACAGAAAGTTTGGATTTTTTTTAACCATATATTTCTGAATTTATTTGAGAATAATGTGCATAATATTTAGTATCACAACAAAGCTTGTTCTTTTAGGCTTAAAATGACACCTCAGTTGCGACCATACCTGGTTTTGAAGCGAAGTTACTGCCCTTAGAAGGTAGCAAGGTCAAAAAAGAAAATGTGCCAAATCTGGACTGAAAAGCGCTATTAGCTGTGATTCTTCAATAAGCTTCAATACACTCATGACATATAGGAAAAGACAGTTAGGCAATGGATAAAACAAGCATGAGTAATTAAACTTACCCTAATAGCGAGTTGATCCTCCGTATGCTCCTACGACAGCCTGAAATCTCCTTCTCATGCTGCTCACAAGTCTCCTCACTCTGTCCTGGGGTATGGCGTTCCATTCCTGTATCAGTATTTGACGCAGCGGTGCCAAAGTTGTTGCACTGGTCACCCTTTTGCGGACTGCACGACCTAACTGATCCCATAAGTTTTCGATGGGATTCAGATCAGGGCTGATACAGGAATGGAACGCCATACCCCAGGACAGAGTGAGGAGACTTGTGAGCAGCATGAGAAGGAGATTTCAGGCTGTCGTAGGAGCATACGGAGGATCAACTCGCTATTAGGGTAAGTTTAATTACTCATGCTTGTTTTATCCATTGCCTGTCTTTTCTGTTTATGTCATGAGTGTATTGAAGAATCACAGCTAATAGCGCTTTTCAGTCCAGATTTGGCACAATTTCTTTATGATCATGCTACCTTCTAAGGGCAGTAACTTCGCTTCAAAACCAGGTATGGTCGCAACTGAGGTATCATTTTAAGCCTAAAAGAACAAGCTTTGTTGTGATACTAAATATTATGCACATTATTCTCAAATAAATTCAGAAATATATGGTTAAAAATATTCCAAACTTTCTGTGGGGACTTAATATTAAAATGTAATTTTCATCCTGTGTAATAATTATTTTTCATTGAAAAACTCACAACTGAATGAAACACACACAAATATTTCTCCCGTTAATTCATGAAAATGCAGTTACGACTTTTCTTCATTCATACGACGACTTATCCAACTAATTAAAGACTGGGGCTGATATTCTGAAAGGGAGTCTAACTTTAGTGCTGGGTTTAAACCATAGTTAGTCCTACATGAGTGGACCTTTTTCCTTCAAATACTCTAAAAGTTAAATGTAACAGGTGAGAAAATTCCTCATTGTGAAAGTAATCATAGTCCGGCAGGTATCATAGTCCGGGCTCCATAGACGACAACGGAATAAAGCGTGAAACTAATGTTGCGTGATAGTCAACTGAATCGATTGCCTTATTGTTCACCATTGTTCCCGGACTGTGAGCCCAAAGGACTATATCTCCTACCACATCGGAACGGCCCATCCATGAGGAACTTTTATCAGTCGTTACAGCACATTTTTAGAGTATGTTGGAAGGACAAAAAAGGTCCACTCTTGTAGGACTAACCCTGATTTAAACCCAGATCTAAAGTTAGTCTCCCTTTCAGAATACCAGCTATAAGTGGTAATATAAGTAACCCAATTAACCATGACATTGTGCTTGGTCATGAAATGTTTTGATATTTCAGAGGCGGTGTTCTAGAATAGATTTACCGCTGTGATTTTTTCACCGTTTCAGGAAATCTTATGGAATACAGCTCAAGCACACTATCAACGGTCGACTGGCGGTTCGTAGTGATTGAACAGTGTTGCATTGTTAAAGGCTGGCTCAGAGATTTTTGAAATATATTGTTTGTGTATTTATTGAAAATAGTCAACTAGAACTAAAGATAGTATTGAGATGTATCGGATTTTTGGTTTCCATGCAGTATACATTTATGTATACATAGGATACTGTGTATAACTAAATTTCCGGATCCGAAAATTTATAACAAAGTTGCGATTTTAGCTATTTCACACAGTGTTTAGTATATGGACAAGTATTACGTATATGCAAAAAACACTATTCGTTTGAAAATTGGGGGCGCCCTCCTCGGGAAATCTCTGAGTCAGCCTTTAAGACCAATTCAATAGCAACCGGTTCCAATTGGAAAGAACCTGGTGTAACCTAGCAACCGCCGGTTGAATTTTGAAACTGTCCATCAATCCAGATACCATACACAGAATAATATTCAAGTGGTTTCAACTTCATCAATACGTTTTCTCTTTCACCACACAGGTGTTTGCGGTGGAAGTACCATTCCTCGTTCACTGCGTGAAAAAGCTAAGACGATCACAAAACATGTTTTGGTAAATATAATTGGATCAAAATAGGAAACCACTGTTGATGAAATGCCTCACTTTAGTTAGATGAATACGTTAACTACTACGTCCCTGGCACACCAGGTCGAATAACGCTTTAAACATAACATGGGCCTTGTGCACAAGATCTGAACTTTGAAAGTACAGGTTTAGAGCCCCTAATTTCTGTAACCGACATCTCATCGGACAAACCAAGGTAGAAATCTCCTTTAAATACAACAATGAGCCGTTGTGCACAACTGATCTGAATTTTATGCATAACTTAGATTTTTAATAATTTTTTATCAATTTGATTTAACTGATCGGTTTCAAGAATTTGAATGGTCAAAATCCCCCCACATTCCAATACAACTATATTATTAATGCCGCAGATAGCCTTTGAGTCTGATACGATTTTTATAGTTTTCCACACCACTAAAAAGATGTGGTCTGTCACCCTCTGGGTGAATTGTGTTAAAATGAGAGTACATAGTGAACCTAAGTTCAAGCTACTCTTAGTGATTTTCCGTTTGGTTGTCTTTGTTTTGTTTAACATTTATCACCGGAAAACAGGTAATTTTGGGTCGGGTCGCGAGGCACCACAACAATTTTTTGGCTCTATATATAGCCCGACAATGACGCCATAAGTCTTTTCCAGCCGGCCACATGTCAATTTCCACACGAAATTGGCGAAAATCCATTTTGTTACTTAACTGAATAAGTATCGGATTTTCATGCGGTTTTCAGCTCTAAATGATGGCAAATGACTATTAAGTTTCTTGGGCGTACTGTGCAGTTTTTTTAATTGTACCATACAATTATTCGTGGGTAGCCACATCACAAACCCCCCAGCCACCCCACCACCCCCCATCGATTTTGAGAGTATACCTTAAGTCTGACTCAGAGGTTTTTCTGAATATATTTTTTATATATTAATAAAAAATAGTCAACTAAGAACTCCAGATGTCACCTAGAATGCTCAATTCCAAAGTTTGAGATGACGGATTTTTTTCGATTTTTTTTGATGCAGACACATTTATGTTATATAAACAGTGCCATGATCCTGACTGTGTATACAAAATTTCCGGATCCGGAAATATTTTAAAACAAAGCTGTGAGTTTCTATATGAAGGGGACTTCGATTTGATCTTAGCTATTTCATACAGTTGTTTAGGGACAAGCATTATGTCATGCAAAAAACACAATTGTTTTGAAACTTGAGGGCGGCCCTCAGCATCGGGGAAATCTCTGAGTCACCTTTAACCCCGGTGAGGGTAACTTTTACATTTTGATTGACTCTTAAAGGGACAATGATGGCATGGCAAATCAAATATGAAAGGATCCTTACTGAGATCACTTCCACACGAGTTAAAAAACCCTTTTTAAGTCCTTTTCATTATGTGTCATTTTTTTATTCCATTAATGTCCCTTTAAACTTAATATGGTGAAACTATGTCCATGGCAGTGGTCGTTCCGATAACTGCACGTTTGTGACTGGTGACAATGTTCTGAAATCTCTGCAAGATGCCCAGAAAAAAATCTGGATAGTACAATTACTTTAGGGGTAAAACCAAAGAAATATCCGAAAATGTCAAAGATAAATTAATGTGTTTCATTCGTCATATTGAGTCATCGCACTACATCGGCATAAGCTAATAGAGGTCTTCAACCTTTCGGATTAGCGGCCATCTTGCCGAGAATGGCAATGCCCATTCCAAATTTCTGGAGACTAATGAACGACGTGCATGTTGGATACGTATACATCACACTTACTTTGAGGTCGGGTATTAAATTGATCTGAATGACGAATACTACTGGAACTAACACCTTTTGTTATAGGTTATACATGAGTGAGGTGAAAGACCTCTATATTATTTAGGTACTTTTATAAAGGGCTGCCTCAAGCATCCTCTTTAAAGCTGATAAATAACAAAAGGTCGATCTAGGCATCACTTCCAGGCTCCCTAACAAAGGACAGCTATGCAACATCTTCCCGTTTCTTCATTTAAGCCATAGATGGTAATTGAAATGGAGACGTAAGCTAAACTTTGCCTTTTGTCAGATAGCATGCCCCTGAAGTTTCTCAGACTCTTCTCATTTTTTTCTTGATACAAGTGTATTTTGGGATAAAATAACACATAGCCTACATGATAAAGTAGTTGTAAAACACCGACTCAAAATTGATGGTGAAATATACCTATGATGATTATGGAGGGCCTCCTTCTCATAAACATTAACTTATAGTGTCTAATTTTGAAAGTAAGTGCTGTACCTACTCCTTTGACCGTTAATGAATAGCATTATTATTATTCAACCATTAATTTCATGAAGTTATGGAATTTTAAATACGTTTATTTTAGATCTTATATGATGGCACTGAAGTATATCTTGCATCGCAATCTCTAAAAGATCCGATTGAACTCCTCGAGGCACCAGCATATTACCTCGATGAAGGACAGGAGGTACAGTATTTGATATTCAAATGACCTTTTCCACAAATTATATACTCTGCCTTTAAAAGTAGCGCATTGACTTCCCATGTTTAAATCCCGACCCTGGATGGGGCACTTTTATTCAGAGGTGGATATCATACTCGTAAAAAGTCGAAATTATCGTCGTTTTTCGGGTGTTCGCGCGTACTTTGTTTAAAGCGGCACTGGCACATTTTCACAAAATATGAAATTTCTTCAATTTGCTCTCAAATGATAGTCTAGGCCATTGGAAGAACAAAGATATATTTTACACATAAAAATAACACCCCAAAACAGATAGGGGCATTGATATGAGGATAAAGACATCCAAGTAATTTGTAGGCCAACTTTTAAGTTTTCCATAACTGTAATCAACAAATGTGTATATTACGTGAATATTTTGGACTCGTACTCACTAATATTAAAACCACAAAGGTTATAGACCGACCAAACAGTGTGCATAGCGTGAGAAACATGCATACGGAGTGTGTGTTCTTGTGTTAAAAGCCATTTTCGTCGTCTGCTGAATTTAGCGTCGCCGGCGACGTTAAATTATAAATCGTTCTGTTTACCCATAAGGAAGCAGATTTGGTCTTAATCATTTTGGGTGAGGGCTTTTGTGTATAAAAGCTTTACAAAATCGATGCAGAAACATCGATTTTGAAAAATCTTGAGGGCGCACTATTTTTCAAATGTGCCAGTGTCTCTTTAAGGTATCAAAGTCTTCCAAAGTACGAAGTTAGGGTATATTTTGCACTTTGAAAAATAGGTGTGTATAGTGTGATATTTCAATTACTTGAGCATCACAATTTGACGTCTTGCACATTACAAAAATGCTGGAAAAGCAGTTGAATTTCTTCCTGATTTTCTCCTGATTTCACAGGGTAGTTTCACATGTGATTTTAAAGTATGAGACCTATAATTATTGAGTAAATTATGTGTTTTGCAATATGATCTTATAGAAAGAAGGGGAAATAGTATTTTAATATGCTTTTTGTTTGATGGAAATCGGAGCTGCAGTTCCAAAGTTACAATAATTTAAAGATGCCAATTGAAAAGCACGCAATTCTATTTCTTTTTATTTTTATTGTTTTTCACCCAGTGATTTTTATAATGTAGTTCTATAATTTTTCAACCTGCTATATTTAAGAATTTGATTCAAAAATTTATATCTCAAAAACTAAATAAGCTATTGATACCAATTATTCAACAAAAATTGAGATAATTTAAGTCCTTGTTTTTAAACTTACTTTGAGAAAGATAATTTGAATATTATTTGCATAATAATTAAAAAAAGTGTTTCTATATGTTTTTTACCATTTTCTCAAATTGTCGGTTATCATTTAAGTACGATTTTTGGAACGCTCCTGTGATTTATTTTACAATATTTTTCAATGAAACTTGCTGGAGTTGTTGTTAATGAATGAATCTTGTGCTTGACATTGCTTGTTTTCCTAATTTATTCCCATGGGGGACCTGTGGAGCTTATATGCATATTAATTAGCGGACGATTTTTATTGATTTCTCATTTTTTTGCCTTTTTTTAATTTTTTACACAAACATAATTTTTGAATTTTGAGAATGTCAAGCACTAGCTTAAGACTTAAGCTTTAAAATGATGTATAAGTTGATATGTTACCACCTACAGCAGTGCTGCTATCATGTTTCAAGTATGCTTCATTATATATGCGTAGGCCTATAATTGATTATGCTAATTAAGCCTGCATGTAAATTGGGAATTTTTTACATGAGATCACAAAAGTTTTTGATGACCAATTGAATTAAACCATTAGCTTTTGCAAATAACCAAGCATGAAAAAAAATCTGAAATTAGAGGTCACATACCTTAAACGTTCTCTTAATAGTAGCAATCCCTTACATTGTACAACGGCAATGCCTTTCTCTTTTTGTCGAGGGCGCGTGTGGCGCAGCAGATACTACTAGTAGTTAAGTCAAAATCCTCAATTCCGTGACTAATTTTTGGCAAGTAAGGTTTGACGATTGATTTGACTTCAAAGGACATTTTAAAAGGTTTTTAGCCCACATGTCCCTCTGGAAAATGTCGGCAATTTCCACAGGAGGGGGGTAAAGTTTCTACAGGAGTAAATTTTAAATAATGGTCCAAATGACGTTTAGTATAGCTCAAATTGTTCGTGTGGTAACAAGAAGTAAAAAAGTGGTGACCTGTCTGTAAAATGCATCGTTATGGAGATGTACAGCAAACTAGGCTAGAGGTCAAATGTTTATTAAGCAAAGGTCGAGGTCTTATACTGGTTTGATTGAGTTTAAAATTATCTTTAAAAATTACATTGAATTAAATTATGTAGGGTATACCTACACTTGTAGCATCTGGAATTTTGTCCCCATTGAAGTGTGTGGGGAAAGTGCCCCCCCTCCCCTGTAACCACGAGAAGATGCCAAACCAGGGCAAAGACTCTGTAACCCATAAGATTTCCAAAGTCTTCGGTTTGAGAAATGACGGCAGCTTGTATGATTGCCTGATCGTCGCGGCCAAACTTGTACTATCTTTACGCGTAACCTTTAAAGTATTTTTTTTCAAATACACCCAGAATTATTACCGTTGTTTTGTTTACTTATGCATAACATAGGAATATTTGAATGTTCTATTCAATACATGTGGATCGCGGTGCTTTTATGTATGAACACTCAATCAGGAAATGAACTAATTTACTTACAAGCTTGACCAATCGTCTTTAATCTTCCTCGTGATTTTTCCGTGCTACAACACAACATGGAAACCTCGTTTTGAGGGACGTATATGCTTTAAACCATACCCTGAACTACAATGATCCTAGCCTTAACCCTCACCTTAACCCAAATACAACAGTCGGGTGTACAAATAATAAATACCGATCACTCTGGGGAAAGGTACATAATGGAATTTTATTCTCAACTCTTTGCAAACATATTGTGTTGATTTTTAGATTATTAATTTCAAAAACACACACACACACACGTTTTCTTATTTATTATTGACGTTTTAGAAGAAACGAAAATCATTTTTTAAATCAATTTCT
>JAMKCH010048440.1:0-11764 GCA_023653785.1 Ophioderma brevispina
TTACTCTCTAAATATATCTGATGCTTTTTAGATAAAGCCCACTCATTTTCCACATCCAATGTTTTTGACCGCTTTCACATTTGACTGAATGTGCGGTGTATTTTAATCGCCGTTTGTGGATTTATTATTGCAGCTTCTTAAAGATTAAATGTTTTTACACTTGTTATGTTACAGTGAACGGCCGTTCAGCCTACTCACTGAAGCGGCACTTATCAATCAGATAGGACTTTAGCCTGACCAGAAATCGTAAGAGAATATTTCTGTTTTGTCACTCTAAATGTCTCCGTTTATTGCAGTGGACAAATGATCTATGATTTGATTGAGTTTTATTCAACACACACGAGACCTTTTGTGTTAAGCCAAGCTGAAGCAAAAATATTCTTTAAATAAGTACCAATTCTTTTAAATCTTTTGACAAGTTTTTGCAATTATTGATTGATGCTCTGACCACCTACGTTAAATCCGCCATGTAACTAAGTGCTTTTGTTTCCAGAAAAACCTTGAATAAGTTAATTTACATTACGGAATCATTACATGCATCCTAATTTAAGTGCTATCTCAGACCAGGAACAATTTAGGCAGCAAGGTGAAGTCTTTCTAACATAATGAATCATGTCACACAAAGCTACACTAATGTTTTGTTTGCAAACTTGAGAAATGGTCAACAAACTTATCTCACACACACACTCACAAAACAATACACGAATATAAATGAGCAAAATAGGCCTATATTGCACTATAACATTTTAATAATCCTTTCCCCCTGAAAATATTTGTGCCCCTTTTCCTCAGGAAAAAGCTGGTTACAATGACAAAGTGAACTTGAACAATTTATCCTTTGGATGACCTCCATGATTTTAACATGTTTCCTAGATTTTCAAGATTGATCTGGATTCAGATTAATGTACCACAAATTACAACAAACCTAATTCTCTCCATAAATGGCTAACAACCATCTTGAGTGCTAATTACATCTTTCAAGACTATGCCACCTCTATGCACAGAAAAAAGGGACTTACCGTTGGTACTAGTAACTTCTTTCTTTATTTCTTCTACTGCTCTTGGCGATTTTTGTTGCTTTTGCCCTCTCCCTGTTATCTCTACTGTTGATCAAAACAGAATTCCTCATAAAGATCTCCCAGTTTGGTTTACCTCTGTTTTGTTCTCCTAAGAAACTCACAAGAAAACAGGTTGAAACCCTTTGGTGTCATACATTCATAGGGAGAGAAGCAAGAAAATGATGCCAAAAAATGACGAATGGCCACAAGGAAAGGGGAGATTAGAGATGAAAAAGAACAGAGAAAATGTGAAGGAAAAGGCAAAATTGAGAGAAAGAGAAAAAACAAAGATCCAAGTGGAGAGGAATAAAGAGATGACATGAGCAAGGAGTTAACAAAAATTGCAAGTGTCACGAACTCTAACGTCACAAAACCGTAAACTATCTAATTACTCACCGAGGTATACTAGCGACTTATTTCTCGGTCCCGCCAAGACCGGGGCTCGAACCCGGGACCCCTTGGTCTCAAGTCGAGCGCGCAGTCAATAGAGCTAAAGAGGAATTCCCCCATTAGGTCATAAGCTTATACCTCGTGACAATAGTTTTTTATAACTATATTTTACAAACAACAAAAAAAAAAAAAAAAAAAACATATTAAAACACGCCGCTCTCGATGACAATAATCCATCAATTCAATGAATTGATGGATTAAAAACAAAGAATCCAAGTGGAGAGGAATAAAGAGATGACATGAGCAAGGAGTTAACAAAAATTGCAAGTGTCACGAACTCTAACGTCACAATCCGTAAACTATCTAATTACTCACCGAGGTATACCAGCGACTTATTTCTCGGTCCCGCCAAGACCGGGGCTCGAACCCGGGACCCCTTGGTCTCAAGTCGAGCGCGCAGTGAATAGAGCTAAAGAGGAATTCCCCCATTAGGTCATAAGCTTATACCTCGTGACAATAGTTTTTATAACTATATTTTACAAATACAACTTACCTTCTTTTTGTCTCTCATTGAGCCTTTACCTCGCACCATTATTTTACATCCTGTGTCTTTTTCCAACTGTTTTGCTGTCATACCCCTGGGCCCAAGTATTCTCCCAACAAAGTTGAACTGCATAAAAACAAAGCAAAGGAAAAGAGAAGATGTTAACAATTTGGAGTCTAAATATACCCACACATTTCCCTGTTAAATACATGTGTCACAGATCTCAAGACTTTATTCGGAGAGAAAAAAAAACATTATTGATCATTAGTATGCATTTATAAGGAGATCACCTAGACCAAGGCCATGAAAAACCAAAAAGTTTTCTATAGGAAAAAGGAGTGAATTTAAGGGTAAACATTTACCTCCCTACAACAAACAATTTCATGTTTGCAATTTTGGGGTCACTCTTATGAAACTCTTCAATACAGGTAATTAAAGGTATGGACATAAGCTTACAAAGATTATTTTTTTTCACCCTTTTCTATTTATTTTAGAACTTAACTGATATAGGTTTAAGGTTTAGGTTTTGGCTTGCTGATGCCAAAACCAATGTTTTTGTTTCACTATTGGACCATTACTATTCCCGATTCTGATATTCAGTTTTCTGCACGATAAGACACGTGTCAATTTATAAAAATATGTTCAAAAAATAACACCACAAATATTCAAAATCACAAGATAAAATGGCAATACAAATTACTGGGTGTCTGTATATCTTTGTTGCTGGCCACTGTAAAATATTATGTAGTCAAGCAACAGCAGTCTTTTTGGCAGTTTTTGCCAATGCCAATGTTTACGATACCACACAATATAGCTGATTCTACTATTAATTATGGACAATGCCAAACTACTGATCAGTCACGGTCTATTTACAAATAAACCCCTTTAAAAATGCCTGCACATTTTATGCATAAGGACACACTTGAATAACAAGCATGTAGAACAAACACCAAGTTTCCCGCGAATTAGAACTTATCCAAAGCACCGACAACTGCTTGAAATTGGAGAAGTAGGAACAACATATACGTCTCAAGTAACGACCTATCCTCCTCCTCAACCTTCATCAGTGAAAAAAGCATTTCAGTCTTGCGATCAATGAATTCAAGCTTTATCTCTTCGAGCAGATGTTCTCCGTGATACCCGCTAAAAAGCAGCTATGCATTAAAGATGACGAGAAAATCCCCCTTCTGAATTACAAGAAATGCGATTCTAAACATCAACGGTAAGAATGAGAAAACAAAGCGTACGAAGATGTAGCGACTGTCCTAACATAAACACACAGACTACACGCTCGCTTGCCTGTTATTTCCATTTGCAAGTGAAATGCTGCCACTAATACCCGGCTTTACAAACTGCAAATCAAACAGGTTATCCCAGTTCACTTGTGAACCATATGATTTTGAGTCAAGAAAATTGAATTTGAGATTTTACCATTAGGCCTACATATAAAATATTTGGCATAATTACATTATACCCTTGCATCTACTCTGTACCGTGTGCTTTATTCTGTTTTAAACAGAATAAAGCACACAATACAAATAGGTGCAAAAGGTAAAATGTAATTATGCTGAACATTTTATTGGTTGAACAATAAGACAAACCAATACCATTATGCTTAAAATTGGGTCAACTTTGCAATGATGATTTGGATCTTTTAATAATCTTGGTTAGTACACCTTAATCTTTGCTGCTTTGATGCGACTTAATCAGGAAATCACTCTCATCTTGGTTGTACGTCAGCTCTAATATCGCCAACTATAACAATGTAAACAAGGCTTGAATCCATTTTTGAGGTAGAGTCATTCTGGGCATCATTAGTATCTATCTAGAAGAGAAATTTCGAGACATCCACTGCCAAAAGGGCCAGTGGCAATTGTTTTCTAAAGCATGTGTCCTTATTTTTGCCCAAATTTCTGTGACTTTGAAACAACATCCATCTCTTTCTCATGGTTATATCATTTTAAATCACTTTCATTTGGTCATAATGCAACTTAGGTGATTTTTCAGCCAATCAGCAACATATGAATTCATGTGTACTTGTTGTACATGTAGGCAAATTTGTGTGCACAGCATTTGTGTGGGTGTCGTCACTTCTTTCAACCATGGAATTCTGTCCTCTCTTTAATTGCAATCTTTAATTTTAACTCTAGGCACTCCTATAAATACTAGGCACACACTGACACTACTCTCTGAGTGAATGCCCATCACAAGTTCAACCCCTAACAAAAAGTCTGCATAGCAGAAATTGATGGTGCTGCAGGGCACACTGCATAGATACTTCAAATGGTGTTAGGCTCAGTCAATACACAATTGACTCTTCAACCTGCCAGCTTTGTCCCTCCTCATTCACTTCAGACTACATTAGTCTCAATACTGAAGGCAAAGTTCAATGACCACTGTGCACCTGTGTACTGAGGCAATGACTTTGGGTATGAGGTTAAAAGTATTCCAAATACATTTAACATACTTGATCTGCTTGAACACTAACTCTGCTAGGCATGTCACCCCTTTTCATTATTCACTTTAGACTACATTAGTTTCAACACTGATGGCAAAGTTCCATGACCACTGTGCACCTGTGTACTGAGGCAATGACTTTGGGTATGATGCTGAAAGTATTCTGAATCCATTATGCAGGTTGTACAGGTTACATACTTGATCTGCTTGAACACCAACTCAGCTTAAGGCACATCTTTCTCACAATATTATACTTGACCAATATTTCAGTAGGTACAATACATTACAATTTATGGAGGCTTACTTTGCATGGTTTAAATTTTCACATTTTGCTTGCAACAAGTAGAGTGTAAATTTAACTCCTGTGGGCCTGAGGTTTATTGGTTGATAAAATTGGTAACACATAGGGTTATAATAATACAATGTATTTAGCCAATCAGGGGTATGGTTAAGAAAAGCCTTAAGGTTGGACTTACAGATATAAAAGGTCTATTTTGATTGGTTACTCAGAGGTGTAACAAGCCAATCAGAGATGATGTAAGAAAGGTGGTAACCTCATGAGGCTAAAAGCCTATTAGGGCTAGAATTTCGGCGAGAATCCGAGAATCGATTCTCGCAAAGATTCTCGTAAACTGATTTGCGTGAATCAATGTTGATTCTCGTAAACTTTAAAACTTAACAGAGTAGTGAATTAGATGATCCCCGCAAAATTTGTTAAAAAAAAAAAAAAAAAAAACTCCTATAAATACTAGGCACACACTGACACTACTCTCTGAGTAAATGCCCATCACAAGTTCAACCCCTAACAAAAAGTCTGCATAGCAGAAATTGATGGTGCTGCAGGGCACACTGCATAGATACTTCAAATGGTGTTAGGCTCAGTCAATACACAATTGACTCTTCAACCTGCCAGCTTTGTCCCTCCTCATTCACTTCAGACTACATTAGTCTCAATACTGAAGGCAAAGTTCAATGACCACTGTGCACCTGTGTACTGAGGCAATGACTTTGGGTATGAGGTTAAAAGTATTCCGAATACATTATACAGGTTGTGTAGGTTCAAACACTGCAGAAAATATGTACACTTGATCTGCTTGAACACTAACTCTGCTAGGCATGTCACCCCTTTTCATTATTCACTTTAGACTACATTAGTCTTAACACTGATGGCAAAGTTCCATGACCACTGTGCGCCTGTGTACTAAGACACTGACTTTGGGTATGATGCTGAAAGTATTCTGAATCCATTATGCAGGTTGTACAGGTTACATACTTGATCTGCTTGAACACTAACGCACATCTTTCTCACAATATTATACTTGACCAATATTTCAGTAGGTACAATACATTACAATTTATGGAGGCTTACTTTGCATGGTTTAAATTTTCACATTTTGCTTGCAACAAGTAGAGTGTAAATTTAACTCCTGTGGGCCTGAGGTTTATTGGTTGATAAAATTGGTAACACATAGGGTTATAATAATACAATGTATTTAGCCAATCAGGGGTATGGTTAAGAAAAGCCTTAAGGTTGGACTTACAGATATAAAAGGTCTATTTTGATTGGTTACTCAGAGGTGTAACAAGCCAATCAGAGATGATGTAAGAAAGGTGGTAACCTCATGGGGCTAAAAGCCTACAAAACTAATTTTAAGCAAGTTTGGCTTGCTAAAACTAAGAATTCACAACATTACCCAGGTATTAAAAACCATACCCCCTAACAAACCAAACACATCATCACCTTCAACATCACCTGTCAAAAGCAACTTTCACAGCACCTTATTTTCACCACCTGCTAATAACATCACAAACTGTATATTCATGCATAAAACCTTCCTCGTGGTGCAATATAGGGCAGTGGCAGGTAACCTTTTAGCGAATACATCCCGGATGACACGGTATTCTTACATTCAACACCGAATTACATTTCTTGGGAGCTACAACACAAACGCATACGAAAGCCGTTCCTTTTCCCCCTCAGATCGACAGCACATCAAAATCCATGGATGCTGAAAGCCTAAACCCATTTCCCAACACTTCAACCCAGCCAGAAATGTGAAAGTACTGAATGTGATACTCCTGCACAGCACTGAACTTCCCATAGTTGGCTACGAAAGAAAACTTGCACGGGATTTTGGTCTTCTCAATAACGTTTAACCTTTTTTAAGGTTGACATAGAGCCATTCAATTACCCTAAGTAAGGATAAATTCACCAAGAAAGCATCACCCACCCTCGCCTGGGAGTTGCTTTGTGTGTATGCTGCTTTGCATGTCGATATGTGTTTTTACAAAATGGCAAAAGTAATGTGCATGCCTATTCCTGTTTGTGTGCGTGTCTGTTTGTGTGCATCGCCTGTGTGTGTGCGTGTGTGTGTGGCGGGTGCGTGGTGTTTGTATGGGTGTAAGCGTGTGCATGTACTATGTTTGTGTGAGAGCCAGAGTATGTTTTGAACTGCCCCATGCAAAAAACGATAACAGTTTTCTCCCAGGAATTGAACACTGGTGGATATAACTAGCGATAAAGACAATGGAAGATATATATTGCTCTGGCAACTGGCATTACAAGATGTAAACCATATGTGCCAACCATGTTGGGGGGTCTTATCTCAATTATTTGAAATGGCATGGACTGTACTTTTAAAATAAGGTGGTGCTCGGTAATAGCTCTCCTGGTCATATCGTGGAAAGTTTTAAGGGGCCCGTTTCGTGGCATTAACCACTGCTAACCAGGGAAAGATCAGATTCCCAAGGGGAGCTTTAAATCACCCTCCTACAAAGTGGTTTAAGGGGAGCTGTAGGGGAGGTATCGCTCTCACTCTCCTTACAAGTCAGGCCCTGAAGGGTGTACTATATATGTTTTTGCCAAACAAACTCCCCACTTGTGCATGCACATTATTGTACCATACACAGGGAACATTTGCCTCATGGGTAGGTAAAGATAATTGGAACATGATTCATCACCACTGGAGTCAACGGTACCCAGAAATGCTGTCTGCAAAATTAGGAATAGATGCCACACTAGCTGTGAACACTATTTCTGATTGCCCTCACATAAGGTGCATTCCATTATTCCAGTATGGTATATCTATCTAGTTTTGTTCGGTTCATGTGATACTTTGCACAGAAAAATAAAATAGTACAAAACTGCCTTTTTTAAATTATATTTAATATTTTTTTTTTTAATTGTTGTCCCTATGTCTCCATGCACTTTACTTTTTTTACTAATGATTTTACTTTTGTTTAGTCGGGCCTTCAAAGCAATTTTTCCTGAATCCCTTCCCAATTCAGCAGTGACAAAATCCAGGCACCAGTAACCACCCCCGCCTTTCAATAAGACATGGTTTCCACAAATCTAATATTATATACCAACTTATTATTCACAACATGAACTAGTTTGATGGACCTGTAATAATTACTGATCCTTTTGCATTCATGACAATAACAGCACTACACAATCTACTGTTAGTTGCATACATTATTCTCCTATTTGGTTTATCAGCGCTATTTTGGGTATGACTATAATAAAATTTTCATTACTAGTAATATACTTTAAAAGCTAGTATTGTTTTCCTCTCCAATCTGTCAACTATGTAATTCAAGACTAGGAAGGAAGCCAGACTGTTTAAGTAAATATAACCCCTCTCTACCCCTTATGAACCAGAGGCACCAATTCTGTGCGAATCAAGCCGCCCTAAGTCGGCCATTGCCAGCATCTTGCCAAAATCTCAAGACTGCACTCCGTAACAGCACATGATGCGTTAACTCCCACATGGTCCTCTCAGCGATGAACTTGATCCGATTCCGCTTTATTCTTTGCCGGCGTAACGTGAAACATTCGGGGAAAATGACTGGCACAAACATTCGGCAGCGATATTCGTTTCAACATGGTTTAGGTTTTCGCTTTGCTAGCACGCCTAGCTAACAGGCGGTCCTCTGGAAGTGTAAGCCACTTGGGACTCGATGCTCGTATTAATAGACCATTTGGCCTATTGATTAACTATATAAGGTCCGGCTGGATGCACTGCTGTATCTGGGTCGTTACTAATGAATGGACACCTTACTTCAATATGTTTATAGACCGTGTTTGTGCATGGTGTGTGTGTGCATGTGTGTGTGTGCATGCCTGGGTAGATTTTAGTTTTTTTAGTATCCGTTATTTAGATAAATTATGTATGCACACACCTAATCTACATACAATAAATGTACTGTATGCAAGCTAGTGTTGCTGTGAGATTTTGGATGTTTGGATGCCCGCATGTTTGTATGCATTTACACGGTATGGTGTAACGTCCATACATGTTATGAGTGTGTGTATTTGTGCGAGGTCTTAACAGGCGTACATGTGTATGCAAATGAATGTGTCTAATCAGGGCACAGAGAAGAAAGGGAATGAAGCAGCAATGCAGTGTCATGCAAATCTTTCAGAACAACAAAAAAATTAAATGGAAATTGATTGAAAATGCAGAATTACCAAATTGCACAAAAATCAGCTATACTTTGCAACTTCTCTGTTTAATGCACAATGATGCATCCGTGAGTTATTTATGAAGACAGGAAAAAAAAAAAACAAAAGCTAAAAAACACCATGTACTCTGTATCACTATCACCCAAAGGGGGGAATTTTTTTTGATGAAACATGACAATGTACAAAGAGATAACCACTAGGGAAGACCAATTGTCATAATGAACCTAGAGTAAATAGACTATAGTGTAAGCTATTTGTATTTTTGCCACAAACGTGGAGATTCTCCTCGGACCATAATGTGTTAGAAATTAAAGTTGGCCGCAAAAGAAGGGGGCATGTTCAACATACTGAAAAAACAGGTATAGTAATGCAAAAACCATTCTATACTTTGTCTTGTTTGAAGAATGAAGTGAGACGCACGTGTATACTCTGTGCTGCCTTTCAGTTGTAATGCGCTTGTGCTTTGCTTACGCGCGTGATTAAAAGGTGGTACAATGTATACGCCCGCGTCACTACTTCAATTTCGAGCTGGATCAGAGTTGTAATTCAATAGAAACATCTCCGTTTGCTCCGATTTCCTCTTAATAGTCCTAGAAAGGCCAAATTATTTGGCATTTCAATGAACTGGATTAAATTGCTTGTTGGGATGCAAGTGTTAAACATTATTGCAAAGGTGAAGGTACCCATTCACTGCATAACTATATTACACCTTTGCACAAACACAGAGTAGGCAAAGGGTCAATTATTTCAATGCAAGAACGAATCAAACAGACTTCATCTAGATTTTCAGGCAAGTTTTGAAGGTCAGAACCCAATGACAAGAATATTACACCGTGATAAACAATGACAAATACCACCACTTCTGGTATACGACAGAATGCCAGTAAGTGCCAATTATCCAGCCCGTTCCTGATCCCACATCGCTGGTCAGGTAAACTTCTCTCGTTCAAAATAAAATTTGCACGTCTTCAGTTTAATTCCCCATCGATTCGATCCGATTCCAAATACTAAGCCCCCAAATCAGTTTCTAACCGGCTCTAACCTCGGTGTCAAAATACGAGACAATCTGCCGGGACTTCTGCGGACAAACGAACAGGAAGCCGATTTTACCGAACAGAAGACCTATAGGGCTGCATTGATCCATCTATCCAGAGACGGTACGTATGTCTGTTGACAATGTGTGTATGGCAGAAGGAACCGACCCAGGAGAACATTGCCTCTAAACAACATAAACCATGGTACGCGTGGATGAAATAGCGACTTCCACCGTGTATTTTATTTTTGTAGGGCCTAATGGCAAGGGGTAGTAAAAAGCTTGGCTGAAGGATCTTAAATATTCGAAATGCACTAACTACATGCTGGTTTCAGGCTAAAAATTTCAGACCCTAAACGTCACCCCCCCCTTTTGTGGCGCCAAAGAAAAAAAGCTCACAAACTTTTTTAAGCCACACTACCATTGTCCATCCACACCCACACCCACACAATCAATCGAGAAAGGGGGAGCCAAAAAGGGAAGGAAAAAAAGAAGAGAAAAGAGAAAGAAAAAAGAGGGAAGAAGAGAAAGTGGGAAAGAAGGGAGAGGAAAGGGGAAATAGGGAAGAAGAGAATGGGTTAAAGAAGAGAAGAAGAAGGTGGGGGGAAAGAAGAGAAAGAGGAAGGGGAAGACGGAAGAAAAAAAGAAGGGAAACGGGGTTTTGTGTCTGGAAAACACTAAAAACTTTTAGCTTCTAAAATGGTAAAAACAGGACCTACCAGGGCTCCGCATGGTTTCGGTTTTCGCTTGCTACAAGCCTAGTAAAAAGGCGGTCCTCTGCAGTGTAAGCCACTTGGGACTCGATGCTCGTATTAATAGACCATTGGCCTATTGATTAACTATATATAGTGTACGGCCTGGCTGCTGCTGGTATATGGGGCTGTTACATCATGAAGTTGCACCTTACTTGGGCAAGTTTATATACTCGTGTTTGTGCATGGTGTGTGCATTGTGGTGTGTTGCAAGGCATGGGTAGATTTTCGGTGTAGTATCCGTTATTTAGGATAATTATGTAGGCACACCCTAATTAATACATCAAAGTAATGTATGCAGTATGTGTTGCTGAGATTTTGTATGTTTGGAATGCCCATGTTTGTAGCATTTACACGTTATGTGGTATACGTATAATGTATGAGTGTGTGTTTGCTGGCGAGTGTGTACAGGAGTACATGTGTAGGCAATGAAGTGTCTAATAGGGCACAGAGAAAAGGGCATGAATGCAGCATGCAGTGTCTGAAAATTTCTTTCAGAGCAACAAAAAAATTAAATGGGAAATGATTTGTAAAATGCAATTGAATTACAAAATTGTCACAACATACATACTTGAACCACTTCTCTGGTTTAATGCCACATTATGCATCCGGAGTTATTAATAAGACAGAAAGCTTTTAAAACACCCTGTACTCTGTTCCACTATCAGAGATGAAACAGACAATGGACAAAGAGATACATAGGGAAGACCAATGTCATTAATGCAACCCTAGCGTCAAAATATACTATAGTAGCATTAGTGTATTTTGGCACAACGTGGAGTCTCTCCTCGACACAATGTGTAGAAATAAGTGGCAAAAGAATGGGGGCATGTTCTATCATACTGAACAGGGTATAGTAGCAACAAACCATTCTATACTTTTGTCTTGTCTGAAGTATGAAGTGATGACGCACGTTGTATACCCGTTACTGCTTTCAGTTGCAGTGCGTTTGTGCTTTGCTTACGCGAGTGCTTTAAAAGTTGGTACTGAGTGTAAATGTATACGCCCGCGTTCACCTAATTCATAGTTCGAGCTGGACAGCGTTGTCAATTCATAGAAACATCT